>JAOTQJ010149958.1:0-142598 GCA_025642045.1 Solanum sejunctum
AGAGCCATTTCACTTTATTCCATCATACTCCAAGGCCAAAAAATAGTCAATCTTTGGCTCCATCCGAGATTGATGGAAATAAAATTCACTTGGAAATCTTACTTGGAAATCATGAAATTGAAGAAATAGATTTTGGAACTCCATGATTGGAAAGAAATCTTGAATAAGACCACATACACCTTGATGAATTTTGGAAGATTAAGATGAAATAGACTTGAGCTTGAAAGCAACCTTGAAAACCTTAGCTTGAATCATCATAGCTTGGCTTGATTGGAGTCTTAAGACTTCAATTCTTAGGCTAAGGAATGATTTATGGGGTCTTAGGAAAGGCATAAAAGTCTTAAAAAACAAGGGTTAAGACCAAAATACCCAAAATTCCCTTAATGAACGAACTTTAAAAATAAACTGAGCACTTGTGTTATTGGCTTCACGAGTCATGAAGCCAGTCAGAAGTCACCCCAAGATACAAGACGGTGAATTTCCTTGATGTAAATGACAGAAGGTCCCTCCATAGCTACCAATTACCACAGTCCGTGTGCCAACCACAAGCTGTAGAGGTGCCTATGGTGGCACTCTCAGGGAAAAAAGTGGCAACCAAGGCAAGGGTTCCTCCCATGAGCCCTTTCATGGCCAGTGGTGAGGTCCACGAGCCATGAAAGGCTCCATGGGGGGCCAGTTAGACTTGAACCTGACAAGAATCTAGGAAAAGCAATGAAATAGCCAAGGGCCACCTCCACAACTCGTGGACCCTTCCACGACTCGTGGAGATATCATTTGAAATGGCACCTTGGTCAAAAATCATTGGAAAGGAAACCTTGGTCAAAAATCATTGGAATAACATTTTATGCATCGTAAGGCCTTCTGAGGCGTGAGTCCTTATATCCTCCCCCTCTTGAGAACGTCTATCCTCGAATGAGCTAAATATGGCTTGAAAAGCTTTATTTAAACTTAAAACACCTCAACATAAAGGCATAATGCATAATTCAACATTCAAAACCATGAAATCACAAAATCCATGCTAAAATGTCTTTTAAATCAATTTTGTGCACATGTATGAATGTCATGAAATGAAAACCTAAGAATGAAGTATTTAGGGCCATTTGAACAAGAATATTGGAATACATAGGGATATCATTTCACCATGTTAAATTTTGCATCCCATATAGCACTCTCTACAAGTTGCTTTCTCCAAAGTACTTTAACCAAAGCAACCTCTTTGTTATGAAGTCTATTTACCTATCTATCTAGGATCTCAACTGAAAGTTCTTCATATGTCATGTTCTTCTTAATGCCAATACCTTCCAAAGGAACAATCAGACTATGATCACCAACCAACTTTCTTAACACCGACACATGAAAAATCGAGTGAATATAACTCATATCCAAAGGCAAATACAATCTATAAGCCACCTTGCCAATCCACTCAACAATATCTTAAGGGACTATATACTGAGGACTCAACTTGCCCTTTTTACAAAAATGCATCACACCTTTCATAGGTCAAACCTTCATATATACCCAATCGTCGACATGGAACTCAAGATCCCTATCATTGACATGGAACTCAAGATCCCTCTTCTAACATCTAAATAAAACTTTTGCATACTTTGAGCCATTTCAACCTTTCCCTAATATACTTCACCTTCTGCATAGCCTCAAACAGCAAGTTTGGACCAATCAACACCATCTCACCTCTCTCAAAACATCCTACTTGGGACCTACATCTTCTTTCATACAAAATATCAAAGGGTGACATCCTGATGCTAGTATGATAACTATTGTTATAGGAGGACTCAATAAATGATATATGATCATCCTAATTTCATTTGAAATCCAACACAGAAGTCCTCAACATGTCTTCCAAAGTTTGAATCATCCTCTCAGCTTGCCTGTTGATTTAAAGAAGAAACGTGGTACTCAGTAGCTTTCACCTTAGTACCAAGTTCTTTCTAAAATGATCTCCAAAATTGATAAGTGAATTGGGTACCATGTTATGATATAACAGAAATAGGTAAACAATGTAACCTAACCAATTATTAGATATATAACTTGGCATAATCCTTGGTATTGAATGTAGTGTTAACCGATAAGAAATGAGCAATTTGGTCATCCTATCTAAAATAACCCGAATAGAGCCAAATTACTTCGTGGTATAGGGAAAACCAAACACAAAGTCCATATTCACATTCTCCCATTTCCAATTTGGAATCTAAATGTCTTAGGCCAAACCACCGGGCCTTTGGTGCTCTACTTTCTCTATTGATAATCAGGGCATTCGAATACAAACTTAGCTATGTGTTTCTTTATACCATGCCACCAAGACACTTATCTTAAATCTAGATACATTGTGGTGGATTCCAGATGTATAGGATAAGGAGAGTTATGGGTCTCTCTCAAAATCACCCCTCTATGACCATCAACATCTAGAATACATAATTGATCATGGTAGCGAAATACACCATTTCCCTCTGAGGAGAAAACATTAATCTTTTTTATAGCATCCAACTTCTTCAATTATACCGATAATGGATACAACTCTCATTTTCCTTTAACACCAACAACCATAGAAGACTCAACCCCATTTTGTGCATGAATACCATCATCATTAGAATCAGCCAATCTACCACTAAATCTAGACAAATGGTGCTTATCCTTCACCAAATCTTTCTTGCCCTCATCAAAATAGACTACACAATCCATAAACAATCTACTAATGGCATCAAAACTACAATATTTGCCTTACTGGATGATATTGCACACTTATATTATAGTCTTTAAGAAAGTTCCAACCATCTTCATTGCCTCAAATTAAGATCTATTTGAGTGAACACATATTGCAAGCTCTTATGACCAATGAATACATCAACATGAACCCCATATAGATATTTCACCAAACCATCAAAGCAAACAGCACAACTGCTAATTCAAGATCATAAGTCAGATAATTTTGTTCATGCACATTCAATTATCTAGATGCATAAGCTATCACCTTACCATGTTGCACAAGAACACAATCCAAACCAATTCGCGAAGCATCACAATATACCACAAACCCATCTAAGCTATTTGATAGTGTCAAAATAGGAACCGATGTAAGTCGATCCTTCAAAATCTAAAAACTCTTTTCACACTCATTTGACCATACAAACATGGCCTTATTTTGAGTCAACTTAGTCAATGATTAAGCAATAGGTGAAAAACCTTCAACAAATCTCCTATAATAACTAGCTAACCGAAGAAAACTCTGAATATTAAAAGGAGTCAAGGGTCTAAGCCAATTCTTCGTATCCTCGATCTTCTTTAGATTAACCTTAATACTATCAATAATACTATCATCGAATACTATATAACTAAGAAAAACAACCTCCTCCAACCAAAACTCACATTTATTGAACTGGGAAAATAATTGCTTCACCATCAAATTCTAAAGAACTAACCTCAAATGATCTATATGCTCTGGCTCACTCCGAGAATAAATCAAAATATCATCAATGAAGACAACCACAAATGTATTAGGGAATGTCTTAAACACCTGATTAATAAGATCTATAAGCAAATACCCAAAAAGAATAAATGCAAACATAAAATCCATATATCTGGTATGGCAAGCCATCTAGAGAATATCAAACTTCCTTACTCTTAACTGATGATAACTGCAATAGAGGTAAATCTTTGAGAAATATGTATCCCCTTATATTTGGTTAAAAAAGTCATCAATCCTTAGAAACATATACTTAATCTTGATAGTCACCTTATTCATGTGTTGATAAACAATATACATCCGAAGTGATCTATCCTTCTTTCTAACAAATAAAATAGAAACATCATAAGGTGATATTCTTGGCCTAATCAACCCCTTCTCCAACAAATCATTTAAATCCTTCAATTCAACTGGTGCCATAAAATAAGAAGGAACAAAAATAGATTGAATATCAAGAAGAAGATCTATACCAAAGTCTACTTCCCTTTTGGGAGGAATACCGAGAAAATCTTTGGGGAAGATATCTAGAAACTCATTAACCATAGGAACTGTCTTAAGAGTAGGAGACTTAGACTCAACATCCCGAACCCTAACTATATGACAGATACATACCTTAGAAATCATTTTCTAGGCTTTGAGATATGAGATAAATCGAACTTTAAAAGTGGAGCCACTACCCTCCCACTCAAGAATAGGCTCATTTGGAAACTAAAACTTGACTTTTTAAGTCTTTCAATCTATAGAGGAATAAGAAGCATGTAACTAATCCATCCTGCGAGTAATATCAAAATAAAAAAATATCAAGTTCTAGATGATCACATGGAAGGACCATATGCAAGACTAAAACAAAACAACCCTAATAGACTCTTTGGATAACAATAGACTCACTCACAAGAGTGTAGACTGAGGATGGTCCCCTCAAAATTTTAGGACTCAAACCAAACTTAATAGCCAAGAGAGAAGTCACAAAATATAAACTTTCACCTGGATCAAGTAAAGCATATGCATTAAAATCAAACACTTTTAATATACCAGTCACCATATTAGGAGTCTTGTCATGAACTAAATCTAGTACCTAGACATGACACGGCGAATGAAAACCCGAAGGGACCACAAACAAGCCTCTTAGCATATCATTTACACATCCTTGGTTGCGGATGCAATTGAACAACAACAAGAGAGTATCAAATGATAAAAGGGAAATAAGGAAAGTCTTTGATAGAATAAAACATAGAAGAGTCAAACATCAAGCATAATTATATCATTAGTTCCAACAACACCTTCAAACACACATGTAAGCGGGGGCCAAGACACTTTCTGGGCTCACCTTGTAGTATCAAGAGTTCAAAATGAAAAGAAACTAAGTATGAAAAGAAACTAAGTGATAAGAGTAAGATAGCTAATGTACCTGAACTTGAGCACTCACCAAAGCTCTTCTTTCAAAATTCCAAGACTAGACACGGGGAGGATGATCAAGAGGGAATTCGGTTCCTACATGGTAACATCATGTAGGGATGGAGTATGTGTAGTATATTTGAATATACTAAGTATGTAGGATGCAATGCAATAAGAGATAGCCAATATAGTCAAAATGCATAAACATAGGCAATGGATGGTATAATATCAATATGGCATGCATGATCAATGCTTGATGTAAAACATGCTTGTATAGAATATATTACATATGTAGAAAGAGACCATCATAATAGACCAAGAAAACTAGTACTTGGAATCCAAGACATGCCACCCTATTGGGAGTGATTGAGATATCTACCACTCAATTGGTAGTACGAGCTTACCACCCCCCAAGAAGGCGATTGAGATATTTTCCTCTAATATGGTAATATGGGCTTACCACCCCCCAAATACGATTGAGGTATCTATCCCCCAAAATCATAGTATGGGCATACCACCCTTTGACAAGGTGATTGAGGCATCTACCCCCCAATTGGTAGTATGGGCTTACCACCCCCGACAAGGTGATTGAGGCTTGACACCCCCTCAACAAAGTGTGGTCAACTTGCAACACCATAGATAATTTTTATGAATTCAATATATACATACATTCCTTTCATCATCATAAAGTCACTTAAGTCATAAGCTATACGATAGATCATCAATAAATCAAGAATCCTTAACCAAACATTTCATCAAACACTTGGTGGATGAGTAATGCTAGTTCAAAATCATGTAATTGAAGAGTGAAGTCATGTGAGAAAACTCACGGTAACTCAACCCACCAACATATGGTAACACCCTCATGAAAAATACATTGAAACCTCTCATCAAATCTCATAATAGATCATAGAATCATAGCTCAAAATATGCTTAAGTAGTCAACATTTTATGAAACTCCAACATAGTTTATAATCAACTTTCATAATAAGAGATACTCATAGATAATCCAACTTGAAAACATGTAATTTACATAAAAGGACGGTTGGCCACCATGGGTGAAAGGAGCCAATATTTGAAACTCATCTATCTCAAATTTAGGGATTTTATTGATGAAGATTTGAATGACAACATGAAGCTTGAATGAAACTCTTGAGATCCAGAATGAGTTTGGGACACTTGAATTTGGATAAAATATTTGGCTAAGTGAGAGAGAGGGTTTTTGGAGTGTCTTGAGTGATATAGAGCTGAAAATGGCTAAGTATAGATATTTTTACAAATAGGAGGAAATAGGCCTAAGACCCTAATGCCTTAGGCTGAAGTAGTTTTTGAGGCACAAAATAACATTGATCCGCGCCCCTAGCGCGTTCGTGCCAGGGCACTGATCATCTTTGGAAATCATAAATTTTAGGAAATTATTTTTCACTGTAGTTGCTCTAAAATTGGGATAGTTCCCATTCCTCACTTAATTTTTCCCTCTCATGATGAATATGAAGTCAAATTTTTGATATCACCCACGAATTTTGAGAAATATTGAAATTACAATTACGAGCATTTTTTAAGAACAGTTTTGGGGCATTATCTCCCCCTTAGGAACATTGTCCCCCAATGTCAAAGAGACGTATGTAGGAGAAGAAATTATGAAGATTTCAGCTCGACATGGATGCAACAAAAGTATTTAAACATCATTTTAAAACGAACCTCAATATAAATGCCAAAATCACCATAATTTGTCAACATAAACATGAATGCATGCAAATGACATGAGCGCTGAAACATAAGACAGGAAATCATAGAAGGGCTTAGTTTTGCTAGCTTAAGCTTAAGCAAAATGAAAGAGTACGAATGTCACTTCTTCATGTCCATTCTAGCTCATCATACGACACTTTAGACTTAATGGATCTTCCAAAGGGCCTTGACGAACACCACATCTTTACTTCCCAAACCTAAACCTAAGATCTCCCCTTCTTACATCTGAATAGAACTTTTTCCTACCTTAAGTCATCTTCAATTTTCCCCTTATCGATCTCACCTCCTTCAAAGATCCCATAACCAAATCCAGTTCAATTAAAGTCATCTCACCAACACACCTCTCACAAATCTCTATACACCTTTGTGGAATTGGGGTGAATAGAACATGATGAATTATAAGCCTCACCAAAAAAGCAACTTCCTCAAGTCATCAACATTACGCACACACAATCTACCTTAGTATCTAAAGGGCACTATCTCTCCCTTGGGAGAAAACCTCCACTTTGCCATCTCTCACCAAAGCCTTTAACTTTAGCAGGAGGGATCAAGATCTTGTTCCGCCTTTACCTCCTTAATCAAGGAAGACATAGAACCATCAACAACAACTACACCACCATTACCAACTTAATCTAACCTAACCCCCAATCTAGGCAACTGATGAACCTCTCTAGCCACCTCCTTATCCCCATCATCCACATGAGCTAGGCTACCCATAGATACTATAGCTAGAGCATTGGCCATAACATTAGCCTTACTAGGGTGATAATGCATACTCATATCATAATTCTTAAGAAGCTCTAACAACCTTCTTTGTCTCAAGTTAAGATCTTTTTGGATGAACATATATTGGAGACTCTTATGATTGGTAAACACATCAACATTCACCCCATACAAGTAGTGACGCCAAATTTTCAAAGCCAACACCACAACGACCAATTTAAGATCATGGGTAAGATAATTCTTTTCATGCACCTTAAGTTGCCTAGAGGCATATGTTATCACCTTACCATTTTGCATCAAAACACAACCTAAACCAATTCTTGAGGCATCACAATACACAACAAACCCTTCCTACCCTTCGGTAGAGATAAGATAAGAGGGGAAGAAGCTTATCTTTCAAAGTTTGGAAACTCTTTTCAGACTCATCGGTCCACACAAATTTTACATTCTTTTGGGTCAACTTACTCATGGGAGAAGCAATAGAACAGAACCTATTGACAAACCTCCAGTAATAACCCGCTAAACCAAGAAACTTCTAATGTCCGATGGAGTCAAAGATCTAGGCTAATTTCTAATTACCTCTATCTTCTTAGGATCCACCTTAATACCATCACCCGACACCACATGACCTAGGAAAGTAACCTCCTTCAAACAACACTAACATTTTTCAGATTTAGCATACAACTTATCCTCCCTCAACATCTATAACATAACCCTCAAGTGTTCTATATATTCCTCCTCACTATAGGAATAAATCAAGATATCATCAATAAAAACTATGATAAACAAATCAAGCTAAGGTTTAAAGACCCTATACATAAGATCTATAAAGATAGTCGATGCATTTTGTCAACCAAAAAGACATAACCACAAACTTAAAATGCCAATACCTAGTTCGGAAGGTCGTCTGAGGAATGTCACAATCCCTCACTTTTACTTGGTGATACTGAGATCAAAGATCAATCTTAGCCCCTTGAAGTTTGTCAAACAGATCATCAATCCTTGGTAGAGGGTACTTATAATTTATGGTGAACTATTAAGTTGCAAGTAATTAATGCACATTCTAAGAGTACCATCCTTCTTATTCACAAACAATACCGGTGCACCCCAAGAAGATTGACTAGGCCTTATAAAACCATTCTCCAACAAATCTCTCCATTGTTCTTTCAACTCCTTCAACTTCATCAAGGCTATATTGTAAATGGAAAAGAAATGGTTTGAGTATCGGGTAGGAGGTCTATTCCAAAAATTATTTCTCTTTCGAGAGGCACACCAGGAAGCTCATCAGGAAAGACATTAAAGAACTCATTAATCACCGATATGGACTCTGTAGGAAGGACATAAGACTCAATATCCCTAACTCTCACAAGATGATAGAGGCACCCCTTAAAAAATAAACTTTTAGCTTTAATACAAGAAATAAACCTATCCTTGACCACCACATCACAACTTTCCCACTCAAGGATGGGTTCATTAGATAATTAGAATTTGACCCTATGGGTTCTAAAATTCATAGAAGCATAATGTGCATACAACCAATCCATCCCAAGAATGACATCAAAATCCACCATATCTAATTCAACAAAATCATAAGGCAAGATTTTATGCAATATGAATAAGGGACAATTTCTATAGACTCTTCTAGCCATAATAGATGCACCAACTGGAGTAGACACTTCGTAGGGTTCACACAATATTTTGGGACTAACATGAAGCTTTTTGGAAACAAAAGGAGTATTAGAAGAAAGAGTGGAACTGATAGTCCATCAAAATACAGAATATTTGATTCCTAAAACAAGGTATTTTGTAAGTTCTTAATACGACTTTTTATGATTTTTATGTATTTTTGTGTTTTCTTACAAAAAAGTTAGGTTGGTATGATTTTGAAGAAAAGTTTCACATTTTGCCGAAGCTTAGGACATACGAACATGCCTACGAGTACTAGCCCAAGCTACGAGTTGTAAGGTGCATCGTAGCAAGAATTAGAGTCTAAAATTTTAGAAATCTACTAAGTAGAGGTCATCCCTAAGAGGCCATCTATGAGTTGTAAGTCTTACCATGACTCGTATAAGAGGACTCATAGCAAGAATTAGAGAGTTAAGATGTTAGACCAAAAAATGAAGGCCAAGACTACGAGAGAAACATACAAGTCATAGGTCAAGCAATGACTCGTACCTATGGGTCATACCAATTTAGTCCAAGATGCCAAGAACCTGATATGAGTTCTCAACTATGACTAATAGCTCATCCTACGAGTCATAGCTGTGAGACTTATTAGATGCCAGCTGTCTTTTCTATGTAAATTCTAGGGTTACTTTGTAAATACTATATATAGTTTAAGTTAGGGTTTCAAAAAGAGAGTTCGACTGGGAGACATTTTATCATAATCTTTTGAATCTTAGAATTTTAGTTAGTTTACCATCTTTCCTTGGAAAACCCACTTTGGGGATTGCAAATCTTACTTTATATTCATTGTTGATCAGTCAAGCTTTTGGGTTTGTAACATGTGGTGCCTACATTCTTCAGTGATTTTGGTAAAACTCTCATTTATGTCTTGTACTATAATGTTTGCTTGTTTTTCCTTAGCCATGAGCAGCAAAGCACCCACAACTTGGGGTTGTAGCATTCATGGATGGTTAAATAAAAATAACCTAGGTTTCTTGAATTTCTATGATTGGGGTTTGTATGTATTGTCTATTTTCCTTCATTATGATTGTAGTTTGGTGGTGGCCAACACCAAACCCCGCCTACTATCACTAACCCAACCAAGGTAGTGATGAATAGGAAAAGGAAAGTAGATGAAATGATTTGATTGATGTGTTCTCATCTAATCAACTAAACCTGACCAAGGGGAGGTTGACTGGGATAATTGGTTACGGTTAGTTGGTACGCCATGGTGGCCGACCAAGTGTCATGGTAAAATTTGACCTTCACCTTCATAAGAGGGCTGGAAGAACCTAAGTTACTTTCCTGCATGCTAATTTCTAATTGTGGTTATGTTGATTAGGTAAATCGAGTCAACAAACCATGGTGAACACAATTCCCAAGTTGTCCCCAAAATGGAGTGTTTCCTTACATTATAGTTTAGTATTTATTTTACTTTGTTCTTGAATCACAAAAACCCCCCCCCCCCCCCCCATTTAGAGATTTTAGTTATTTATATTTGAAATGATTAGTAGTGGGTTCTTGTAGTCAAGCCCCATATTCTTATGGATTCGGCCTAACCTTTGGTTAAGTTAAATGCTAAAAACGACCACTTTCTTATTGGAGCGTGAATATCAGTCAAAAATTATGGCATTGTTGCTGGGGAATATGTCCAGGTCTTGACTTGATTTCACTATTAGTTAGTTCAAGTATTGATTTCTTAATTCTCTCATATTTTACTTTTATTTTTGCTTTCTTTGATTCTTTCCAAGACCAAAAAAATGTGTGCGGAGTGTCCCTAATCATAGCATTAGCCTTCACATATGCTAATGTATGAGGAGCTATATTATTTTGGAGGACACTTGGTTTTTCGCTGATCAGATATGGGATTTTTAACCCAACATCCAATAGTCCAATCAAGATCAGTGGCGCCAAGGTTCAAAAGACCAGAATTAGACCTATAAAAGAGAATGTGCTTACAGAGATAGCCACGATGATTATTATGAGAAAAATATGGGGCCAAACGTCACGTGGAGTAGTAGAGATGGTCCCAAAAATAATCCTTAATCCTTTTGTGACACCACACCAGCACGATGCAGGCACAAGCAACTCCAGAATTGAGGAGATGTTTGATCACCTGTTGAAGAAGGCCGAGACACGGGATGAGACTCCACATAGAATAAGATCAGATATTGCAAACAATAATGAAAAAATAGAGTCACATTCTATGGCTATTAAATAGTTTCAGCAATAGTTTGGTCAGGTATCAACTCTACTTAAGCAGCATTAGAGTGGTACATTGCCTAGTGATACAGTGCAAAGTTTTATGGATGAAGGGAAATGTACGAAGGTTATTAGTGAGTGTGGTAAGAGTAATATTGATCCTCTTATTTTGGTTGTTGTAGAAGATATTCAAGAGGAAATAGTTGAAGATAAGGATATGGTTGAAGGAGACGAATGTGGCAAGGATGTGGTAAATGAATCAGTCGAGGAGCCAAAAAAATACTAGCTTGTCCCAAGGCCTCATCCTCCTTTCCCTCAAAGACTCAAGAAGAGAGAGAAGGAAAGCAAGGTCAAGAACTCCCTCTTTATGTTAAAACAGTTATCTATCAATAGTCTTCTCATCAAGTCAGAGGAGAAGATGCCCACCATACCTTGCATAAGTAAAAATATAGAATTCAGAAGGGTGCTATGTGATCTTGGTGCTAGCATTAATCTGAAGCCCCTTGCTGTCTACAAGAAGCTTGGGTTGGGAGCCTCTACTCCAAATAACATGCAAAATATAGTACTTAATCCCCTCATTCTTATACCGCCACCTTTTGAGCATGATAGAAAGCTAGAAAAGAAATTAGGGCTCCAATTCATAAGCTCAAGGTGGAAGAAAAAAGCAAATTGTGGAGGATCAAGATTCAAAAAATTGGTGAAGTCTGAGTAGCCAAATGGTCTAAGTCGTGCTGCTGCAATAAATCAGGCGCTTTCTAGGAGTCAACCCAAGGTATGCCTCTTGCACCTTTTCTATATGTTTTTACTTTAAAGATAAAGTATCCTATTTTGGTGGGTTGTGGGAAGTTATGGATTAAGGTAAAGTCTGAGTAACCTTGAGTCCATAACTTCTCCTATTTTTGATCCTAAGGTTTCTTGCCCTTATTCTTTTTCCTTATAGATGTTTACTTTTATGTTGAACTGGCATGTTTTAGTAGTGTAGATAATGTATAAATTCATAGTAGTATTATCTATTGGCATATGCATAATCTTTAGATGTGTTTTAAAGTTTTGATGAAAAATTGGGTACCCTTAAAATTTTTTAGATTGTGGTCATTGATGCATTCATATATTTTTGAATATCTGGCAATGTTTGTTTTGATATTGTAAAGTTAAGCTGAGGTTGAAAGCATGATTTATGAGTCTATACTTGATTATGGGTGCAATGCAATGTGTGTTGTGAGCCTATTTTATTGTATTCATGCATCTTGTATAGACTCAGAACTTGCCTCAATACTCTAAGATTGGTTTGGTGATGTGGTGGATATGAAAGGATCTTAGGTATCTGTTCTTTGAGTGAGCCCACTTTAGCCTAAAATGACCCACCAAATGAGTGAGAGAATCCCTTGTTCCAAATTTTTGAGCTTATAATTTACTCATTCTTTCTTGACACCTTGCTAGCTTAACCTTGTTTAATGAAATACCTTGATATTGGCCCTAGTCTGTCCTTGGACATATGAACATTAATTGAAGCTAAAATCCTAAGTTGAGGGTGGCTACAAGTTGTGTCCCTGGTTTGAATAATAGATATTATGTACCTCATCTCAGGCTAATAGCCTAGGTTATGGGTGGCCCATATTATGGTAAAGTAATGACATGAGGTAGTTAGTTGGGAAATAAAAAAAAATGAAAAATCATGAGCCAAGTGAAGAAAAAGAAAAAGAAAAGTGTCTTGAATTGAGAAAAAAGTAGCAAGAATTAAGTTCAGAAATAAGGCACAAGTGAAAATACAAAGAAAGCACTCGAGAAAAGTTCGAAATAGGAGAATAAGGGTGGATTTATTGAAAAGGATTGGATTGTGAAAATAAAGAGTGTTGGTAAACATGGTTCAAGTATAGCTTTTAGTCACTACTTGCCTAAAATGTCATACTAAAGCCCCCTGGACCTATACTACAAGCCCATAAGTCCTAAAGTGATCCAAATCCACTTTATCACCAAGCCATAAGATGAGTATAGAGGTAAGCTTATGGTGTTAGTCAATATGCACGAATTTCAATTGTGAGAGTGAGAATACTTCCTCCGTCCCTGCATTCTAAATTCTTTTTTAAGTATGAGGGACTTCTTTCCAGTGAGGGCATTTCTAGTACTTGAGTAGCATACGACTATACCAAAGATTGTGGATATTTGATGCTCCTTAGCTTGTCATAGTGGGATTACCAGGTATCTCATTATGTTCTAGTTTTGCTTAATAACTTTGCAATCCTAATTTGAAAATGGTAGTTAGATACCCTAATCAAAGGAGTTGTTGTACATGCTATTAGTGTAGCTGCTATGTATTTCTCTTTATCTACGTAGATTAAGTCATCGCTTGAGGACAAGCAATAATTCTAAGTTGAGGAAGTTGATGTGCTGTCAATATACAATATATTTGGTGCCTAAAACAAGGGATTTTGTGAGTTCTTAATGCGAATTTTTATGGGTTTTATGTCTTTTTGTGTTGTTCTTGTAGAAAAATTAGGTTGGCATGATTTTGAAGAAACGTTACAGATTTTGCTAAAGCGTAGGACATATAAGCACACCTACGAGTCATAGCCCAAGCTATAAGTCATAAGGTGTGTCGTAGTAATAATCAGAGACCAAAAATACATAAATCTACTAAGTTGAGGTCACCCCTATGACCATCTTATGAGTCATAAGTCTCACCACGACTCGTATAAGAGGACTCGTAGTAGGAATTAGAGAGCCAAAATGTTGGACCAAAAACTGAAGTCCAATACTACAAGAGAAACATACAAGTCGTAGCTTAAGTAATGACTTCTACCTATGGGTCATAATAGTTTAGTCAAAGATGCTAAGAACCTGATATGAGAGCCCGACTAAGACTCATAGGATGTCCTAGGAGTCATACCTGTGAGACTTATCTGCTGCCAACTATCTTTTCTGTGTAAATTCTAGGCTTATTTTGTGAATACTATATATAGTTTAAGTCAGGCTTTTAGAAAGAGAGTTCGAATGAGAGACATTTTATCGTCATCTTTTGAATCTTTTCTTAGTTTTTTAGTTAGTTTGCCATCTTTTCTTGGAAAACCCATTTTGGAGATTGCAAATCTAGCTTTGTATTCATTGTTGATCAATCAAGCTTTTGGGTTTGCAATTTTTGGTGCCTACATTCTTCAATGCTTTTAGTAAAACTCTCATTTATTTCTTGTATTAGTATGTTTGCTTGTTTTGCCTTAGCTATGAGTAGCTAAGCAACCACAACTTGGGGTTATGGGAATCATGAGTAGTTGACTTGAAATAACCTAGGTTTCTTACATTTCTATGATTGGGGTTTGAATGTATTATCTATTTCCCTTCATTATGATTGTAGTTTGGTGGTGGCCAACACCAAACCCTGCTTACTATCACTAGCCCAACCAAGCAAGTGACGAATAGGAAAAGAAAAGTAGATGACAGGATTGGATTGATGTGTTCTCATCTAATCAACCAAACCTGACCAAGGGGAGGTTGACTTGGATAATTGGTAATGGTTAGTTAGCATGTCATGATGGCCGACCAAGCATCATGGTGAAATTAGACCTTCACTTTTGTAAGAGGGCTGGAAGTACCTAAGTTACCATCCTGCATGCTAATTTCCAATTGTAGTTATGTTGTCTAGGGAAATCGAGTCAACGAACAATTATGAACATAATTCCCAAGTTATACCCAAAATTAAGTGTTTCCTTGAATCATAGTTTAGTATTTATTTTACTTTGTTCTTGAATCACAGAAACCCCCCAACCCCCTCATTTAGAGATTTTAGTTATTATGCTTGAAATGATTAGTAGTGGGTTATTGTAGTCAAGCTCTGTATTCCCTGTGGATTAGACCCTAACCTTTGGTTAGGTTAATTGCTGACAACGACTGCTTTCTTATTGGAGTGTGAACTTTAGTCAGCCACCCTGGTCTATAATACATACACATAAAAATCAAAAATATTTAACATACCTGTATAGCACCATGCTAAGTCTAGTGACCCCTAGAGGGGTATGGTTGGAAATATTGATGGTCATCCCCATAATCCTTAGTGACCCATGGACAATATCTCGACTAGTGATCTTTTGAACCACACTCAAAACATTCATTCGAACTGGCCAAACAATCTCCTGGATAGTATCTCCCACATTTGTGACTCATAGGGGATACTTGAACACCAGCACCCTTGCCTTTCCCTTGAACATATGGGCAATTAGAAAGCTTTTGGTCCATCTTGCCACACCCAAAGCCTGCAGCTGTATTTCTCCTACATGTGGCATTAATGTTCCTTTCACAGTTTAGGCCCTTAGGATGTGTCACTCCATTATTACTACTAGGCTTAGCATATGGAAGCCTAACTTCAAGTTGAGCCATCTTTCCCCTTCCTTGGAGGCCACGAGGCAATCCCCCATCCTATGGCAAACACTGCCACACTTGATATAAACCTCAACTCCCGTCAAACACTTGCCTTGATACTTCTTGCCACACCCTTGACAATTGACAAAATTGATCCTTTCCTTGTGGTCCGTGGGCACAGTTGGAGCAGTTGAAGATCAGGCACCACCAACATGGGCCCTCTTATCCTCCCTTTCTTTTTCTTTATCCCTTGAAGTCTCGGGAGCATCCACTTGTTAATTAAGTTAAATTGTCATCGTTTTGGCCTATATCCATAGAGTATTATGAACCTCCTCATTTGATAAATCACCATCTTGTCCACTACCCTGAATAGCTTGCGATATTTTCTGAAATGTAATGATTAGGAATTAGTAATAAGCCCTAGAGAAGTTGGCTCTACCATATGACATAGATCATGAAGAAATGAAACATTCCCTAATATGCAACGTAGCCTCTTACTTATAGTCGTGGCGTGCTTCACAACCATGAATAAGACTCTTAAGTGATGCAGTTTGTTGGATTTCGAGGATCATTAACAACCTAGTGCTCTGATACAAAGTTTATCATGACCCATACGTAGGGCCTAAATGTGACACGGTGAATAGGAACCCAAAGGGACCCCAAACAAGCCTACTAGCATATCATTTACATATCCTTGATTGCGGAAGCAATTGAACAACAACAAGGGAGTATAAAAAGGGAAAATGGGACTAAGAGAAGTCTTTGAGAGCATAAAATATAGAAGAGTCAAAGCTCAAGCATAATTACATCATTAGTTCCAACAACACCTCTAAATATAGATTTGATCTAGGGTCAAGACCCTTTTCGGTCTTACCATCATATTATCAAGAGTTCAATGTGAAAAGAAAATAAGTGACAAGAGAAAGATAGTTAGTGTCCCCGAACTTGAGGACTCACCAAAGCTTATCTTCCAAAATGTCAAGACTAGCCACTGGGAGGATGATCAAGAGAGGCTCCAGTTCCTATATGGTAACATCACGTAGGCATAGAGTATACGTTAGTACATTTGAATGTACTAATTATGTAGGATGCAATACAAAAAGAGATAGGGAACATAGTCAAAATGCATAAACATAGGCAATGGTTAGTATAATATCAATATGGCAGGCATAATCAATGCTTGAAGTAAAACATTCTTATATAGAACATATTACATGTGTAGTAAGAGACCATTTTCATAAACCAAGCAAACTAGTACTTGGAATCTAAGTCAGACCACCCCCTTGGAAAGCGAGTGAGGTATTTACCCCTCAATTGGTCGTACTGGCTTACCATCTCCAATAAAGTGATTGAGGTATCTACCCCCAAACATAGTAGTATGAGCTTACCACCCCTATGATAAGATGATTGAGGCTTGTCACTCCGTCAACAAGGTGTGGTCAACTTCCAACACCATAGATACTTTTCATGAAATCAACACATACATACATTCCTTTCTTCATCATAAGGTCACTTGATGTATGAGTTATACAATAGTTCATCAACAACTCAAGAATCTTTAACCAGACATTGTATAAAACACTTGGCGAGTATGGAGTGCTAGTTCAAAATCATGCAATCAAGAGTGAAATCATGTCAGAAAACCTAATGTAACTCAACCCACCAACACTTAATAAAACCCTCATCCAAGTACATTGAAATCTCCTATCAAATCTCATAATAGATCATAGATTCATAGCTCAAAACACGCTTAAACAGTCAACATTTTATGGAACCCTAACATAGTTTATAATCCACTTTCATCATAAGAGATACCCATAGATAATCCAGCTTTAAAACATGCAAATTAAATAAAAGGAATGTTGGGCACCATAGGTGAAAGGAACCAATGGTTGAAACCCAGATACCTAAAATTTGGGGAATTCCTTGATGAAGACGTAAATGAGAACTTGAAACTTGAATGAAATTCTTGAGATCCGGAATAAGTTTAGGACACTTGAATTTGGATGACATATTTGACTAAGTGTTACAGAAGGGTTTTGGGAGTGTCTAGAGTGATATAGAGTTAAAAATTGGCTAAGTGTAGGTATTTTTACATATAGGAGGGCATGGACTGAAGACCCAATACCTTAGGCTGAAATAGTGTTTAAGGCATAAAATATCATTGATCCGCGCCTCTAGTGCGTCACATCTAGGCCACAGATCGCCTCTGAAAATCATAAATTTTGGAAAATCATTTTTCACTAAGGTTGCTCTAATATCGGGGTTGTGCCCATTTCCCACTTAATTTTGCCCCTGTCCATGAATATAAAGTAAAATTTTTGATATCGTGCATGGATTTTGGGATATATCAAAAATTATGATTATGGGAATTTTCGAGGCACATTTTCGGGGCGTTTTAAGTCTCTTCTAACTCTTACCTAGTATGCAAGGAAAGGATTCTATTGTTTAAAGGAGAACCACCTTGTTGAGACTTTGGTTGACCTTGAACAGCTAGAACCATTTGGCCTTGACCTTTCTTAGGAACATTAGGAGAATAAAAAACTTTGTGGCCCATGTTGTCCCACCCAAAGCGAGCACCTGAGTCCATTAAATATTAACCTGAGTAATTCTTTCCACACCTGTTACACCTAGGATATGTTGTCCCACCTTCAACCTGTTCTTTGGGAGAAGGTGTTCTATCGTTAACCCTTGGATTTGAGATTTGTGCTTGTTGGAAGTAACTACTACCACCACCACTTCTAGAGTTAGAGAACCCACTATCATAACACACCCTCTTAGAATCCTTCATTCTCCTTTCCTTGAGATTCTCCCCTTCAATTCATTTAGTATATGTCGTGAACTTATTTTCTCATCTCCCAAATAAGCATAGCTATACAACATTCTTTCACAACCAAGTCAGAAATCTCCGAGATAAATTTATGCATTCTTCCACGAGGGTTAGATACCCCTATAATAACCAACATCTTAGAGATCTCATCAATGAATTCCTGGACATCCTCATCAGCTTTGGAACCAAAGAATTCGTAAAATTAATCTGGGTAAAATCTCCCACCCTAGAAGCTGCAGTGGGTATATAGGGAAGAGGAGTGGCCTATCTAGCCTGGCTGGTCATAACTTGAGCTAGCATGGCAAAAAAAGTCCGGAACTCATCTTGGGTAGCCAGCTCCCCTATGGGCTCTTAAAGAACTTGGTCCTCATCAATAGGGGCCTGTCAAGATTGAGAGGCTCTTCTTCGAGGCATCTTATATAAGGGCATCAAGGAATACTTTTCAGATTTAAGAAACTTTAAGACACATTTTACGGTACTACGTGAATGGTAAATAAATGAGACATTTCCTAAAACACTTATGGTGCACTTTATACCCCATGAATACGATGATACTTGGCGCAGCATGTTGGACTCCAAGGATCATTTAATAACCTTAGTGCTCTAACATCAAGCTTGTCATGACCCAAGCTTAGAGCCTATATGTAACATGGCGAGTGAGAGACCAAAAATACCCAAACAAGCCTCATAGCATGCTTAAGCATATCATTCATAAGAAAATGAGTAATAAACATGACAATCAACACTAAGGGTTGGGAAAAGAGGACAAAATCTATGGAAATAGAGGTAAGGGATTGCCAACATATATCTTAAACAAGCATGTCTATGGGAAAGGGGTATGGGACGGACTCTATGGGGAAGTAGGGACTTAGGACTTGCATCAACTTGCCATACATCACATATAACAAAACATGGGGTAAGGACTTGGGGATAAACTCTATAGATACATAACTTAGCATGATTTGTACATAACATAGTGTCCAATAATACCTCTAATCATAATGGGGCAGGGACCAAGACATATCCTTGATCATGCCCAAGTTACACCTCTCTTTTGGAGGATAAAGAGGTCCTTGTCAAATGTAAAACCTAACCAAGCTTAGGGTCAAATCCCACAGAAAATATGGAGACTTTCCAAATCAATTAACCAATAAACAATTCAAGTATTAAATTACTCAAAGTGTAACGATTGAAGAACAAGCAAACCCAATATGTATTGATAATCACAAGGTTGAAAGATACAATAAATCAACAAGTGTATTTTCCTCTCCAATATTTAGTCTCGAAGTATAAAACCCTAAAAGGTGCTCTAATGATATTCTCTTCTCTATTCTACTGTACTGCTTACTAAAAATAACTTAATTATACTATTCATAGTGTTTCCAACAAGTTTCAAAAAAATAGAAAAACAAGTCACCGCACCCTACGACACACAGTTATGACTCGTTACAGGGTTTATAAGTGGTAATCGGGATCTCATGTTACGCTTCTTGAATCTTGAATTTCACTACTATGGATCCACTTTACGAGTCGTAATCTGATCTATAACTCATATTGCCTTCTCATAGACTTCTTCTTCATCATCTGGTCCTTCTCTGGAAATCTTCACGAAACCCCTCTATACGACTCGTAGAGTGATCTACGATTCACATAGAGGTCTCATATAGATGAACTTCAGAATTCCATTCATCACTAGAAATTCCTAAGAAACCCACTCTATGACTCGTAGATGGCTCTACGACCCATAGAGAGTCTAGTAAGCCTTCAAAAAAAGTCTGCAATTTTCTTCAAAAGTCATGCCAACCTATTTTCCTGCAAAAACAATCACAAAAACATATAAAAACCACAAATGTTACTTTGAGAACACACAAAATCCTAAGTTTTAGGCATCAAATGAACTGCATTTCGGTAGCACATCAACAACCTCAATTTAAAATTATTACTTGTCCTCAAGCAATGACTCAATCTATATACAGAATGTAGCAACACACAGACTTCAGCCCAATAGCATGTATCACATTCACTTCAAACTCAAGTACCCAAATCAACTTTGGAAAACAAGATCAGGTAGCTATTTAGCAAACCAAAGCATATTGATGCATTTTACAAATAACCATGACAAGCAAAGAAATATCAGCAGTCCACAATCATTAAACAAGTCAAATGCTAAACCCACCTGTTCGATATATAAGGAGCCTTAAGTTATTGATGATGGATTGAGCCGTATCTCAGGTCTGAAGGACACGATGACAGGGTATGGGCTTATGTGGTTGACGGAGAGGCCTGGATGATGTGTCCTAATTCTGGTATAGGAGTTTTATCTAGTGTACATAGTTATGATTCTTTGAGATCTTCCTAAGGGGAAGAGACCTCTCACATAACCCAGATTGACAGAGGTTCAAGTGAGAGGGCGGTGGGTCAATATTTTAGAGGAGATAATCTACCTTGTACTTCTTGGTCCTAAGTACCGAGCTTCGAGATTAATAGTTGAGTTTGACTATGGAGTAGGGTAGGCTAGAACCATATTGATTTCAATGGATTTGGTATAGAGGACCAAGTTGTTGAGATAGATGGTCGATCACATTGCAGAGTAGGGTCCAAAGGCTACTAGGTCACCACACATACGGAGAATATTATGAAGGCTTTACTTTCTTTCCCCACTAAATTTTTGTGGGCAGTTGTTCTATACCGCATCCATCCTACTTTGGCAGATAATACTTTAACACCAAAGCGGGAAATAATAGTTGCGAACATGTTGGGATGGCTATGACATTAACAGGGCTCGACTCGTAGCGGAGCATATTCATAAGTTAGCACTCAAAAGGGCCACTTCTATCCCTTTTCTAATTCTGGTCCACAAATTATTTACATTCACAGGTGGAGATACTTCATTAGTTGGATTAGTTAGTTGATGCCTAGCATACCTTGGAGGCCGGCCTTATAAAGGTCGATGAGAACCCAATGGCAACTCAGTGAGCACTACCAGTACCACCTATGTTCACCCCAAAGCCATCTCTTGAGGGTTTAACAACTCTCCCCACTATTCCTATTGTTACTACTATATATGAGAGACATTAGCAGCCCGAGGCAATCGATGTTAAGAGGGGTCTAACTATAGTTGCTCTACACCAGTCGCTAGTACTTTATAGACTTCTAAATCAGGCATGGTTTATGGATCCACTATTTTGATTCAGGCTATGGTGCAATGTCTATCACGTAATAAGGCCCAACTATCTCAACTTATTCGATAACTTAGGCCATAGGTTTGGCAGACTATTGAGAACTTAGAGGAGTGGTGCAACGTATTCACCATTTCTATTGTTTAGGAGCATGTTTCTGCGATAGATGCCCATATCAATACCTTTGAGGACTGGGTGCAGAAGAGATTAGCTGAGGTTCGGCCTTCCGATTTGTCAGACATAAATAAGGAGATTGCAAAGCTTAGGGATGACATGATAACATCATTTATGTCATGTTGACATTACCAGAGTCTACACCTATGGAGCCTCTTTTTAAACTATTCGCCTCTATAGTGCCTCTATGGACTTCCCTCGAGAAGTGACCTTGCATAGGTGAGGACCCTGTTGAGTGGAATGTAAATGCAAAGCATGCCATAGATGATAAGGATGCAAAGGACGAGCTCGGGCTAGTTTTGAGACATTAAGGCTAGAGGAAGAGATGATGCTAGCCTAGGAACATGATAAAGCAATGGGTATTGGCCCATTCAGACATAGTGGAGTAGCTAAGGAGGTTATCCTGTAGGAAGGGGATGGCAAGATTCAGCCACAAACTGCCGCTTAGGTGCTGTGGTATGTTTTTGACCCTTACAATTATATTTTTTCTTGACTTGGTGCATTGAGGACAATGTATAATGTTTTCAATGGGGTGTGGGTAGTTTTGGGCCTTTATAAAGTCTGAGTAGCTTATGGTCCATAACTACCCTAAATTTTGATCTCGAGGTTTTCTTGCCTATGTTGTTTTTCTTCATGGATATTTAATTTTTATTAAACCGACTCATTTAGGATGTTTAGATAATATTTGTAGGGTATAGTACTAATACATATGGCATATAGTATGTTTTTATGTTTTGCTTTGAAAATTGGTAGCGACCAACATTTTTGATTAGTAGTTAAATGGCAAACATGCATGTTTGGATGTTTCGCAATAGTTGTTCCGACAAGTGAGGGTGATTGAGATATGAAGAACGATCCATGAGTTGCTTGTTTATAATGCTTTGGAATGCCATATGAGTGTGAGCTTATTATTGCCACATTCATGCATTTTTGTCCTAATTCAGAACTTGCCCTATTACTCTAAGTTAGATTGTATATTAAATGGATTAAGAAGGGATCTTAGGCTTTTGTTCTTTTATTAGTCCACTTTATCCTAAAATAACCAACCAAACAATGTTTAATCCCTTATTCAAAATATTTGAGCCTTACATAAACCAATTCATTTAAAGACACCTAATTAGCCTAACTTTGTCTAGTGATAAACCTTGAATTTTGTCCTAGTCTTTCCTTGAGCATTGTGAACCTTGATTGAGGCAAAAATTCAAAGTTGAGGGTGGCTACCAAAAGTGGCCTCGGTTTAGGGAATAGATATCACGACCCAAGCCTAGGGCCTAGATGTGATTGGCGAATGGCGAACACAAAGGAACCCAAAACAAGCCACATAGCATATCATTACACATCCTTGGTCATGGAAGCAACTAAAATGACAAAGAGATATAAGCATAAACAAGTGAATTGGGGCTAAGAGTAAACTTCCATATCATAACATCAATAAACAAGAGAGTCAAGACTCATAACATAGATACATAGCATGTCCTCCAACACCTCTAGTACATATATAAGAGCTGGGTCCATGACAAACAAGATGGCTCACGCTCATAGTCAATACATAAATAATGGTAAGATAATCTTAGTACATAGCAAGAGATCATAAGCAACATCCCTAAAATGGAGGACTCACCAACAAGCTTGAGAGACAATCATACTAGCCATGTGGAGGAGGAGAATGATCAAGCGGTGCACCAATTCCTACACGGTGACATCATGTAGGCATAGAGTATGTGTTAGTACTTTAGCATAAACTAGTATGTGGGATGCCATGCAACAAGTGATGGTAACATAACTGAAATGCATAAACATAGGCAATGAGTACATATAGCAATATGACATGCATGGAAGATGCTCGTAGTAAATCATGCTTATATGGATCATAAAATAAGTGTAAGGAGTGACCATTCTTAGTGCAACTCAAGGCCTACCAGCTCCTTACTGAGGCACATGAAGTACGAACCCCTTCATGAGGTTGATGGAGTACAACCCCCCAACAATGTTAATGGAGTACAAACCTCTAACAAGGTTAATAGGTACAAAATCCCAATAAGGTTGATGTTTACTAACACCCCAAAAGGTTACCTAGGACTACCACCCCCCGACCTAGGCGATCGAGGTACCAACCCCTCAACAAGGTTACTCAGGCCTACACCCCCCCGAGCTAGGCTTGGTAATCCCCAACATTATAGAGATAATATCATATATATGTATATATACACTCCTTTCATCATCATGCACATACATTCCTTTTCATCATAATTTCGTCATCATGTCATCATCATTTTATCATCATTTCATTATCATGCAGTCATTCAATTCATGAGACATGCATTGGACTTTCAATTTCTCAAGAAACTATAACCAGTCATTTTATCAAATGTTTAGAGGGTGTGTAGTGCTAGAGTAAAACCATATAATTCAAGAGTGTTATCATGCTAGAAAATCCAATGTAAACCATCAATAGATTCCTGGTAACACCCTCAAACAATATACATCAACACTCTTCATCAATTCTCATTAGATTCATAGCCCACAACATAGTGAAATAGTCACAATTTCATAAATTCCAACATAGTGTGTAGTGATTTTCATAATAAATAAGTCCCATGAGTAAATCAACTTTAAATCATGAAATTTTTAAGAAAGGGAAGCTTGGACATCATGGGTGAAAGGAACTGATGAAAGAAACCCACATATCTTAGCTTTGGAGATGAACTTGATGAAGATTAGAAATGGAGACTTGAAGCTTGACAGGAAATCCTTAGATCCGGATGAGTTCTGAGACTTGAGTTTAGGAGTAAAATATTTGTCTATATGTTTGAATGAATATTGAAAATGTTTAGAGTGATATGATGATGAAAAATGTCTAAGTATAGGTATTGTCATGTTTGGGAACACTTAGGTCCAAGACTTAAAAGTCTTGTACAGAAGTCAAAATTAGACAAAAAATACACAGAGGCATGCCCTTCGCTCCAGGAGAACGAAAACATCTCTCAGAATCGCATTTTGCATTTTCCAAATTTTGATGCGACTGTTTTTAAATCAAGGTTAGACCCATTCTTCACTCAATTTGACCCCCTAAACAAGAATATAAAGTCAGATTTGTGATATCACAGATAAATTTTAAGATATGTGGAAATTATGATTCTTGACACTTTTGAGGCACATTTTTAGGCACTTTTTAGGGTCATTTCAAAAGATATTGTGTACTTCAATATAGGCTAAAAGCCTAATTTGTGGGTGGCTGGTGTAGGGTTAAAATCAAAAAAATAAGGTGGTGAGTTAGGAATGAGGAGAAAAATAAGAAAATCATGTACTGAGTACTAGAAAAAGAAAAAGATGCCTTAGAGTGAGATTAAAAGCAAAATGAAGTGTAAAAATGAGGCAAAAGCTGAGAATTGAGAAGAAAATACCTGAAAAACTTGAATGTGGAAAAAAGGAGAATTTGGTGGAAATGTTGGAGTTGGCAAGGTGAAAAAAGTGTTGAAAAAAGTAGTTCAAGGATGGCTTCAAGTCACTATTTTTCTAAAATGCCATACCAAAGCCCTTGAGTGTTCGTTACAAGCCTAGAAAGTCCTAAAGTGATCCTAGTCTAGTTGATTGAAAATCTGGTCATAGGTATATAGGCAAGCCTATGATATTAGTCGTTATGCATGAACATTGTTTGTAAGAGTGAGTGTTCTTGCTTAGTTCCAAAGCTTAATTTGAAATCATTATTGAATGTTAAAATGGCACTTCTTTATGTGAGCGCACTTGTATTACATTGTTCAATTTCTCGTGGAGTCAAATTCTCCAAATCTCATAATTTACGATCAATTCATTCAACAAGCAAACAGCGAATCCATGGGTATTTGAGTCCCCTTACGAAATTTTCGTTATTGGGTTAGCTTATAGATGAGTCCACGAGTCGTAATTGTCCCTCTTGGGAAGTTCCACTGACTTGTTTTTCTGAGTATTGATTAGACAAGATCTTTTACAAGTCGTAGAGAGGTCCCGTAGATCCTTGCCTATTTTAAAATTTACTCTCTAGAACTTTATATGAAACTAGTTTATGACTCATATACCAAGTTATTTGTAATACATAGGTCTCGTCAATAATTCCAGTGTTCAATATTATTTTGCACTTCTTATTTATGGGACCACTTTACGACTCATAATTCTATCTACGAATCATAACAGGATTTCGTAATGCCCTTCTGCTACTGATCCAATTCAGTTATTGTTTTCTATTTCTTGATTGTTGGGGCTAATTATGGGTTGTTTATGCTTAAATTTTTAGATACTATGGCCCCGAAAGGCAAACATTCATAGATTGAGGCTTTTAGTAGGATTGACTAGCTTATATATGATGATTATGCAGATGATGAGCTAGCCCAGCTAAGTGGGTCATTGGAGATCATTGATGCTTGTCTAGATCCTACAGCTGGGGTACCACAAACTAGAGCAGTAGCTGCCAGAGCGGCCCAGACTCAGGATCAGGCCACTAGTCCTTCCTAGTCTGATGAGGAAGGTGGTGAGAGGATGGGGAGCAGCATCCCCCAAATGACCCCTTCTAGGGAGGAGCAGAGTTTAGTAGGAGCCTCTAATGATTGTGTAGATGTCGAGTCCTCTATTGCACCATCATCTTCATTAGCAATGGATGTTTGTACTCATCGATAGTGTATTGAGGGGATGAAGGCTATATATTTGGAGGGCATGCAGCCAAAAGGGACCCCAAAAATATTTTCATCACACGGACCCCAAAAATATTTTCATCCTAAATCAGCCAACATCGAATCAAGCATAAATGTACTCACATATCAATTACATGATAACCCGCACCCCAAAAATAGTTAATACACAATTTCACCCCCATCAAAAAGGATTTAGTAATAATTCCCCATCATTTCAACCTTCCCTAATTCTTTCAAACAAACATGCACCTATATTACCACCCATCAAGTCAAAAGCAACAATCTCTCAATCACATTCAATTACATTTGGGGTATAGTTCAATAGGCACAACAAACATCAATCACCCTATAATTCAACTAATTCAGTTTGGCCCAAGCATTATCATATTCTTGTGTAGCGATAATCAATTTATACTCACAAATTATTCATAACCATTCAATTAAACAAGAAGTATGGCACTATAGGCACTCAATTAATAATTTAAGGCTAATGTTTGGACATGCACAATCAATTTAATGAATGGAAACCCTAATTTCTCATTCATAAACCAAATACACCAAGCATTTAATTCTTACACATTCAGGGCTATCATAATTATCAATTTAATCAAGCTCGTACAAGCAATTTAAGGATAAAATTGAATTGAGAACTTACCACAAATTGTGATGGATTTGAAGAAGTTGAGAGAAAATGAGTAGCCAAAAAAAACCTAGGTACCAGAAAATTCAATAGAAAATAGGTTGGGATGTCGTAATTTGATCGAAAAGTGAAGGGTGATTAGAAGAAATTGGGGAAATTTGGTTAATTAGGGTAAAAGTGGGGTCAAAATAATTTGACCCCACTTTCTCTACCTTACTAGGTCAATATTAAAAATTTACAAAATCAGGGCCTACAAAAGCCTAATAACAAGTCGTAGCTTGGTCTACGACTTGTAAGTCTTGGTCTTATAGACCTCTCAACACTTAGAAAAATTCAAAAACATACCAGAATTCCATGAACCCCATACATAACTCATAGTTTAATCTAGGAGTCATAAACACAATTATCCTGCTCGCTGTAATTCTCTACAAGATAGGATTATGAGTCATAAAGTGCAATATGACTCGTAAGCCCAGTCGTAGAAATTGCACCAAATGCAATTCTCATCAAAATCTATTGGCTTAGTCTTGAACCTATATAATCTTCATAAAATGCACTTGTACCCTATACAGAACAAAACCCATGTCAAAAATAGCAAGAAAAACACAAAGAAATAACTACCTCAGAATCTAAAAAATGAAAATAAACCCAAACCCAAGCTAAAACATCAAAAATCCTTAGGTTTCCTCCCAAGTAGCACCTAATTAATTATCGCGGCATGACTTAGACATCTTGAGTACTTAGACATCTTTAAGATTTGGTCAATTCTTATCACCATGCTTTGCCTTTGTTATCATGCCACTATCAATCTAATATAGTTATGTCGATACAAGTCAAAACTAGCTATTAAGTTGTTGAATTGCCACCGAATGTTGATCAACTTTGTAGTTTATCATGACAATATGAAACTTGATCTCTCTCAACATCTCCTCCTACGTATCTGCCTTTTTTTACTAACTAGGCAAGCATATCTTCAACTCTAGAGTTTTTATTACCCATAAAATGGTGGTATGGTAGCATGAAACAGCTACTCCTACCACTCTCTTCCTTGTCGGTCACATCCTTGGTATGGTGACTTTCCTGAATACCCTCTGGAGTGGTTGAGTGTTGCTTTGGTTCCATTAGCATCTCTAGATCAGCTCTATTTTAAGAAAGCATTTGAAAGATCTCTTTGCATTTATTTTTGCTTACTTTGAACTCCTATCAGAGACGTCCATGTGTCTAGTTAATTGCTCACGCATAGGTTTATACAAACGGTGAAGATCAACCTAAATGGTGATTGAATTTTATGGAAGCTCAAATAGCCATAACACAGCATAGCCTGTAAGTGACAATGGGAAGACATGAAGTCCCATAGCATCCATAGATAGATTTTGTTTTCCCATCACACTCCTTCAAACAAATGCAACATTATGCAAAATAGCTATATGGATCCTCTTACGATAGACCAGCAAATAACCCATGGTTGTAGAGCATTTGGAGTAACCCAATAAAAATAGTGAACTTTGTATCGGCCAATAGTGGTAGCAATAGAATAGCCCCCGTAACATCCATAGCCATAGGGTTCAATCTATATTGACTATATCAATTAGAATTAGCATTGAAATCCCTAGGTTTTAGAATATTCTCTTAAGGAGGTTGCTTTACAACCCTATCATCAACATCAACATTTTGATTTACTGCTCCATTAACCACGATATTAGAATTTGCTTGAGATATTATTCTTGTAATTCGTTGGATCTCTAAATCAATTGGAGCTAAGGGATTGCCTTGACTCCTTGTATTGGGCATACAATACCTAGTATACCCTGAAAAAAAAGTAAAATACAAGGGAACTAATAAATTAGCACTCAAATTATACTACTAGTGAATTCAATCAAAGTCAAGTGGTATTCCCCGGCAACGGTGCCATAATCTTTGATCATGCCCAAGTTACACCTCTCTTTTGAAGGATAAAGCAGTTGTTGTCAAATATAAAACCTATCCAAGGTTAGGGTTGACTTTCACAGAGAATATAGAGACTTTTCAAATCAATTTACCAATAAATAATTCAAGTATTAACTAACTCAATTCCCTAAAAGGGGGGTGCAATGATTGATAAGAAGTTAAACTAAACTAGCTGAAATAAGAGACAATCAAAAAGGAGAGCAACTTGGGAATTTTTGTTCCCCACATTCACCAACTCAATATCCCAGATACCCCATTCTCGACTAGAGTATAACATGTAGGACAGTAATTTAAGTTCATCAAGACCTTTGGCCAAAGGTGAGAGACAAATTTGACTATGTGACTTGGCCCATCTCCATAGTGTGCAATACTAACCATTACCCATAATTCCAATCAACCTCCCTTTGGTATAGTCTAGTTGATTAGATGAGAACACATCATCAAATCCTATTAACCAATCTCTTTTCTAATTCACTAAGACCTGTATCAAGAAGGTAACACTAGGCACCGTACGACATACACTTACGACTCACAACAGGGTTTATGAGTCGTAATCAGGGTCTCGTGTCCAGCTTCTTGAATCTTGGAGTTCACTATTGATGTGCTATCAAAATACAACACATTTGTGGTTTTTATGTGTTTTTTTCTTTGTTTTTGTAAGTTAAGCATTTTGGCACAATTTTGGGAAAATTGCAAACATTTTTTGGTTTTTGTAGATTTATGAGATTCTCTACAAGTTGTAGGGCCATTTATGAGCTGTAAAGAGGGTCTTATGGAGATTTCAAGTATTGAAGAAAAAACTCAACTTCAGCCATATGAAATCCCATCGCAAGTCGTAGATCATTCTACGAGTCGTATTGGAAGGTTTTATAAAAATTTCCAATGTCTTCTAGTGTTGGACCAAGTGTTGCAGATATGGACTACAAGAGGATAATATGAGTCATAGATCAGACTATGACTTGTGAAGTTCTTTAATTGTAGTAAAGTTCAAGATCCAAGAAGTTGAACGCGAAAGCTGGATTACGACTCATACAGCCAAGTATGAGTTGTAGCAGTTGCCGACCAGTTTTTCTAATTTATTTACAGACTTATTTGTACATACTATAAATAGCAAATATTAGGTCATTAAACATCGTTTTCATAGTTTTACATAGATTTATAAGAGGATAGAGTAGAGAACACAAAATTAGAGCATTTTTAGGATTTTAGATTTGGAGACTAAATATTGGAGAAGAGATTCACTTGTGGATTTAATTCATCTTTCAATCTTATGATTCTCAATACAAATTGGTTCTTGTTCTTCAATCTTTTTAGGTAAGTGATTATGTCTTCTTCATTCATTGTTTCTTCATTTGCTCAAAATATGAGTAGCCAAACCCACAACTTGGGGTTATGGGAACCATAAAAATCTACCAAATAGACTCATATTATTTGCAATTCTTAGAATGTGTATTTGCATATGTTAATCAATTCTCTTTATTTTGCATATTTTTTAATGGTGGCCAACATCGATTAATAGGATTCGATGATGTATTTTCGTCTAATCAACTTAACTAGACCAAGGAGAGGTTGACTGAGACTATGGGTAATTGTTAGTTTAGCAAACTATATAGCTGGGCCAAGTCCTATAGTGAAATTCAACCTTCACTTTTGACCAAAGGGTAGGAAGAACTTAAATTACCATCCTGCATGTGATATTCTAATTGAGAATTATGATATCCAGGGATATTGAGTTAGTGAATCATTGGGACAACAATACCTAAGATTCTCCACATTATTGATTGTCTTCTATTTTAGTTAGTTTAGTTAAATTCTTATCAATCATTGCAACCCCTCCCCCTTTGGGAATTGAGTTAGTTAATATTTGAATTATTTATTAGTGAGCCAACTTGTAAAGTCTATGTACTCCCTATGGGATTCGACCCCAACCTTTGTCAGGTTTATTAGATTGAGGATCACTTTGACTTCAAAATAGAGGTGTATCTTGAGAGTGATAAAAAATGATATGATCGTTGCCAGGGAATATGGTGAGACTTTGATTGACTTCACTAGTAGTATAATTCAAGTGTTCATTTGTTAGTCCTCTTGTATATTACTTTTATTTTTATTTTTGTTTATTTAGTTTATTTGTAGAGTATACGAGGTACTCTAGGCCCAATATAAGGAGTCAAGGCAGTCCCTTAGCTCCAATTGACTTAGAGATCCAACAGGTTACAAGAAGAATGGTTCAAGCAAATGCCAATATCATAATTAATGAAGCTATGAATCAGAATGTTGATGCCGATGATAAGGATGACAATCCACCACCTTTGGAGAATAGGCCACAACCTAGGGGCTTCAAGAGAATGCAAATATAGATTTAATCCCATGGACATGGATGAAATGCCCCAAAGGTGCTAAAAATGTGCCTTGAAAATGCCCATAATCATAATTTTTATATATCTCAAAATTTGTGCATGATATCAAAAATCTGACTTCGTATTCATGATCAAGGGAAAAATTGAATGGGAAATGAATATAACAATAATTTTAGAATACTGATAGTGAAAAATGAATTTCACCAACTTTGCAATTTTTACTGAGGGTCTACGATGTGGACCTATCGCGGAGATGTACATTTCTTTCCTTGTTTTCTCATTTCGGCCCAATGGCCTTGGGGTGTTGTCCCTATACCCTTTTATGCATAAAAACACTTATACTTAGTAATTTTTCAACTCTATATTACTCAATACACTCTCAAAACCCTCTCTAACACTTAGCCAAATATTTCAACCAAAATTCAAGTTTCACAAACTCATTTGGATCTCAACAACTTCATTTAAGCTTCTAGTTCTCATTCAAATCTTCAACAAGGAAATCTCCAAATTTGAGGTATGTGGGTTTCAACCAATGGTTCCTTTTACCCATGGTGCTCAACCTTCCTTTTTATGTAAATTACATATTTTCAAGTTAGAATATCTATGGGTATCTCTATTTATGAAAGTTGACTATAAACTATGTTAGGGTTTCATAAAATTTTAACTGATTAAGCATGTTATGATATAAATCTATGATGTATTATAAGATTTGACGAATGGTTTCGATGTATCATGCAGGGGTATTACCAAGTATTGATGGGTTGATTCCCTTGAGTTTTCTCACATGATTTCACTCTTGAATTGAATGATTTTAAACTACCATTGCACACCCGCCATGTGTTTGATAAAATGTCCAGTTAAGGATTCTTGAGTTATTGATGATCTATCGTATCACTTATGAGTTAAGTAACTTTATGATGATGAAAAGGATGTATGTATGTATTGAATTCATGAAAAATATCTATAGAGTTGCAAGTTGACCACACCTTGTTGAGGGAGTGATATTCCTCAACAACTTTGATGGGGAAGGGGGGGTGTTATGCCCATCTACCATGTTGAGGGGTATATTGAACTCTTGATACGATAAGGGTGAGCATGAAAGTGTCTTGACCACTGCCCATTCTATGTTTAGAGGTGTTGTTGGACAAGTGATGTAATTATGTTATGCCTTGACTCTTGATTTTTTATGGTAATCTAAGACTTCCCTTAGTCCCCTTATCCTTATTTAAATCTCTTGATATTGTTTACTTTGATTCAGCAACCAAGGATGCATGAGTGATATGCTAAAAGGCTTGTTTGGGTCCCTTAGGGTTTCCATTCACCATGTCACATCTAGGCCCTAGGATTGTGGGAGCTATAGTGTTTCCACCATTATCGAAAAATACTAAGTTCATTATTTCAATTGGATTGCTCTAAATGCTTCAAAATCATGGTTTGCTTGCGGGTCTACCTTCCGAGAATCCTCATGGCTATCTGTATAATATAGCTTTTGTTTGCAAAAGTGTGATGAGGACACAAAATCTCTTCATGGATACTATTAGATTACGTGTGTTCCCTCTATCTCTTACAGATAATGTAGCGGTGTGGCTATCTAAACTCCCACAAAGCTCAATCACCAGTTGGGCGGATTTACAGAAGGCCTTTTTAGAAAGGTACTTCTTTAGGTCAAAGAAGTTCAAATTAAAAGATCAAATCAATAATTTTGAGCAATTACCTAGTGATTTAATTAGTACAATATGGGAGAGATTTGACAAGCGTCCCAGACCACCACATTGTTGATGATGCCTTAGTAGATATCTTCTACCGTTCCCTCGATGAAAATACTCATGCTTCTGTCGATACTATAATAGGGGGCATGCTCTTAGATCAACTATTTACAACGATCACTGAGAGAATGGAGCAAGTGGTCAAAACTAATTGTGTATGTGGACAAAGAGAAAGAACTTCTGCAAAGAATTGTTTTGCCGTGAGTGTGGGCTCCCAAAAAGCTAAGATCAATGAGGAGAATATGCAACAATTTGCCTGAATTCGCACCGGTATGGAGGTTATGATAAAAGAAAGTCAAGAAAGAGTGTATGCAGCAGTCCATCAATGTCCTTGAGCCCCCATGTATAAAGAGAATTATTATGATGAAGATGCTTGTTTTGCGAGTGCTCAAGTAGTGGGTTTTCGGAACAATGCCCATGAGTCCAATTTGGACTATTAGCATCAATTTTCCAGGAACCAAGGTCGAAACTACAAATAATAATGTGCTTATAGAGATAACTGAAGTGTTTATTATGAGAGGAATAGGGTTACAAAAGCTAAGTAGGGTAGAAGAGATTGTTTTAGAAATGGTCCATATGTGCCTCCAGATAATCATGATACCAAAGCTAGGAATTTTATAATTGAATGAGATACTCATGACATGTTACCATGTCTCTTATAATTTATTCATGCTATGATTAAAGTATTATTATTTCAAGTATTCTATAGGATTAGACTTAGCATCGATTAAGGCTTAAGATGGGGGCTCGACTCAAAGGGTCCTTATATAAAGTCTTTTGTCACAAAACTATGTGCCACCATAGGAATATATCTTTTGCCCTTGATATACTAGTGGATCTATCTAGTTGATGTTATCATGTTTGGTTTGCCTTGTCTAGTAGACCACACTTCGCTAGGCGGTGTCATGCCTAGTCACCTATACCGAGCGGGTGTCATGGCTTGGATTCTAAGTTGTAGCTACTTGGTCTATGTCAGTTAAGATCTCCTACCATATATATATATATATATATATATATATATATATATATATTATATTATATTATGCAAGTTAAATATTTTACAAGCATATTCTATTACAAGCATTGATCATGTTTGTCATATTGAGATTATATAATCATTGATTATGATTATGCATTTTGGATATTATAGATTATGTCTTTGATGCATTGCACCTTGCATACTTAGTACATTCAAATGTACTAACACATACTTTGTGCCCAAATGATATCACCATGTAGGAACCAGAGCTCCTTTTGATCATTTTCCTCCACGTGCCTAATTCGGTTCTCCAAGAAAGCTTTTGGTGAGTCCTCAACTCTGAGGATAATATCTACTTTTATTCATGCTATGATTTAGACTTGTTCCTTACGTTGGATACTTATTATTATAAGGGTGAGCTTGGGAAGTGTCTTGGCTTCTACTTCATTCTAAAGTAGAGGTGTTGTTGGATTACTAAGTTTGTATATGCTTTTAAGCTTGACTATCCTTATGATTCTATGTTTATGAAAGACCTCCCTTAGTCCCGCTTCCCTTTTTATACTTGAATCTTGCTGATATTTATTTTCACTTACGCAACTAAGGATATTGTTACGACCTAAGCCTAAGGCATAGATGTGACACTGCAAATAGGGAATTCGAAGGAACCCCAAATAAGCCTCTCAAGATATCATTACACATCCTTGGTCGCGCAAGCAATCAAACAAACATAAGAGAATATAAATAAGGATAAGGACTAAGGGAAATCTTCCATAACATAAAACATCAAAAGAGTCAAAGGGAGTCAAGCTCAAGCATAATTACATAACTTGTCCAACAACACCTCTAAACTTAGAATTGAGTGGGGCCCAAGACAACTTTCAAGGCTCTATCACAACCCAAGCCTAGCGTCTAGACAAGACAAGGTCGATGGGGAACTCGAAGGGACCCCAAACAGGCCTCCTAACTTGTCATTACATATCATTTGTCATGGAAGCATATAAAGGCAATTAAAGAGCTAGAATAGGGGCAAAGGGGCTAAGGAAAAAGTTTTTGCAATATCATAATCAAGAGACAAGAGTCAAATCTCATATCATAGATACATAACTTGTCCAACAAATACCTCTAATACATAGATAAGAGCGAGGGCCAAGATAAATAAACCGGGATAACCCTTATAGTCGAAATAGAACATAAGGAAGAACATCTCAATACATAATAAGAGCAACATAGACTAAGGTCCTCAAAGTGGAGCACTCACCAACTAGCTTGACTAGTATTGAAATAAGTACGTGGAGGAGGAGGAGGATCAACTTGGGCACCAGTTCCTATATGGTGATATCATTTAGGCATAGAGTATGTGTAAGTATATTTGAATGTACTAAGTATATACAATGCAATCAACAAGAATTAGGCACCATAATCAAAATGCATAATAATAGGCAATAGATATCATATAACAGTATGGCATGTATGCTCAATGCTAAAGTAAAACATGTTTAAATAACTCATGCTCATATAGGTTATCATACGTGTAGTTTAGACCAGGCTAGATTTCCGAAGGTAGAATCCCTTGGTTGGTTGATAATGATCTCACCCTATAACCATGGTGTTGTGGTACAATCCCCTCACATTATTGATGATAATATCACCTTATTACACTAAAGGGAATTATAAACCCCTCACATGGTTGATTAGTACAAACCACTACCTCAGTTGATGATTACAAACACCCACATAGGTTGATGAGTACAAACCCCCTCCTCGTTTATCAAGGCACTAGCCCCTTGATTGGCTAGTGAGTCATCAATTCTTTGAAGATGATATCGATTCTTTATAGTAACCCTATTGAGTTGCCGATAGTCAATGCACATTCTAAGTGACCCATCCTTCTTTTTCACAAATAACACTGGAGCACCTCAAGGTAATTGACTAGGTCTATTAAATCTCTTCTCTAACAAATCTTTCAATTGTTCCTTTAACTCCTTCAACTCTGCTGGGGCCATACAATAAGGGGCAATGGAGATAGGTTGGGTGTCGGGAAGGAGATCTATGCCAAAATCTATCTCACTTTTGAGAGGGACACCAGGAAGGTCATTTGGGAAGACATCAAGAAACTTGTTTCCAATCAGAATCTACTCAATGGAAGGGACTTTGGAATCCATACCTTTAACCCTCACAAGATGGTAAAGATATCCCTTGTCCTTGATGAAATCTAGAACCCTTTTGGAAATTTCCCTCAAATCAGGCCCTCAAGGCCTCATGCCCCCTTCTCTTCCTCAATGTTTCCTCCTCCATTTACTTATCATAATTCATCAACTGATACAAGTCCAAGTCATTAACTAGCAAGGCAAATCGACATTCTTCACTCACCAAGACAGAGACTCCCATCACAAATTTATTCATCCTAGATCTAGGATCGGCCACCAAATGAGGACCATACATTGAAAGTTGATTAAAATTGAGAGGGCATACTCCCTCAAACTCATACAACCTCGTTTCAAGTTCATGAACTCCACTAATTTAGCCTCCCTAAGATCAATAGGGTAAACAGATTAAGGAAAGCCAATTTGAACTCCTCCCAAAGCACCATATAATCATTACCCTTCTACCACTTCAATTAATCATACCATATTTGAGCTACCCCTTTGAGTTGGTACTCCTCCAACTCCGCCTTTTCATTTGGCCCAACACCCATGATATTCATGATTTTGTAAACATCATCAATGAACTCTTGTGGATCTTTATCCAACTTTGACCCATAGAATACCAGAGAATTCATCCTCAGGAAGTCTTTTACCCTAGCTGTTGGGGTAGTAGTATGAGGGGCTTGGGCCCCTTGATTGACTTGGTTGGTCACAAATTAGGCAAGCATAGTGAGAGTATCTCGGAGCTCACCATTGCTAGGTTGCTCCTTGGGAGTTTGGTCCCTTCTTCCTCAAGTGTTTGGCATGATCTAACATAGAAAAGAACAATTCTTTAGAAACTTACCACAACTCTATAGCATGACTTAGAACATGAAAAAGGAAAACATTTCCTAAAATGTCTCACAGCCTCCTATTCATAGTCAGGGTGTGCTTCACAGCAATGAGTAGGACTCTAATTGATAAGGTGTATTGGACTCCAAGGATCTATCAAGCTTGTACTTTGATACCAAGTCTATCACAGCCCAAGCCTAGGGCCTAGATGTGACATGGTGGATGGGGAACCCAAATAAGCCTCTTAACTTCTCATGACACATCATTGGTCGCAGGAGCATATAAAAGACATTAAAGAACAAGATTAGAGGTAAACGGGCTCGTGTAAAAGCTTGCACAATACTATAAACAAGAGATAAGAGTCAAATCTCATATCATAGATATATAACTTATCCAACAAATACTTCTAATACATAAATAAGAGCGGAGGCCAAGACAAAGCAACCAGGCTCATTCTTATAGTCAAAATAGAACATATGGAAGAATGTCTCAATACATAATAAGAGTAACATACACTAAGGTCCCCAAAGTGGAGGTTTCACCAACTAGCTTGAGTAATATCGAACCAGCCACGTGGAGGAGGAGGATGATCAGCTTGGGTACTGGTTCCTACATGGTGACATCATGAAGGCATAGAGTATGCGTTAGTACTTTTGAATGTACTAAGTATGTAGGATGCAATGCAACAAGAGTTAGGTATCATAATTAAAATGCATAACAATAGGCAATAGACACCATATAACAATATAGCATATATGCTCAATGCTCAAATAAAACATGTTTGAATAACTTATGCTCATATAAGTTATCATATGTGTAGAATAGACCAAGATAGATTTCCCCAAGTATAAACCCTTGGTTGGTTGATGATGATCTCACCCTATCACCCTGGTGGTATGGTACAAACCCCTCACATAACTGATGATAATCTTACTTTATCATCCTGGTGGCGAAGTACAAACCCCTCACATGGTTAATGATTACAAACCCCCACCTCAATTGATGAGTACAAACCCCTACCTTTATTAATGAGTACAAACCTCCACCTCAGTTATCAAGGCACTAGCCCCTTGATTGGCTATCAAGGTACAAACCCTTGACAAGATTATTCGGGCTCTTAGTCCTCCCCCATACCTTCGGATTGGGCATGGTCTAATGTAATACTTTATATAGAATATATATCATAAACATAAGCTCATTTCATCACCATATAGTCAATCATGGCATATCTCATGCTTAGGAGCTTCAACTCCTCACGAAACCACATCCCGACATTTTATCAAATACTTAGACGGTGTGTAATGCTAGTATAAAACCATGAATTATGGATATGAAATCATGCAAGAAAAGTCATTATAAAAATCATAAATCAACTCCTTGCAATACCCTCAAGCAATATACATCAAAAATCTTTCTCAAGTCTTACAATAGATCAAAGATTGATAGCTTAAAACATGGCAAAACAATCACAACTATACATATCTTTAACATAGTGTGTATTGAATTTCATAATAAGCAAGACCCATTTGTAAATTAACTTTATATAATGCAATTTTAGTAGAAAAAGTCTTGGGTATCATGGGTGAAAGGAACCCATGAAAGAAACCCATATACCTTAGCTTCGAGATGAACTTAGTGAAGGTTGGAGCTGTAGACTTGAAGCTTGAAGAAGAACTTTGAAGGAGAACCTTAGCTTGGGATGAGGGTTTAGGACTTGAGTTTGGGGAGTGAAAATATGACTAAGTATTTGAGTGAGTATTGGGAAATGTTTTGGGTAATATGAAGGTGGAATAAGGCTAAGTATAAGTAAAAACACGTTTGGGAATACTTAGGACCAAGACTTAGAAGTCTTGGACGGAACTTATAGAAAATAGTCCCCAAATTATACAAGGGCACGTCGCAAAGGCAATGCAAAAACCCAACTCAAAACCGACATTTGGGAATTTCATAATTGCTAATCTTTTGCTTTTAAATCGGGTTTAGACCCTTTTTCACCTAATCTTGACCCCCTAAACAAGAATATGAAGTAGGATTTCAAAATAACAAATGAATTTTGAGATATATAGGATTTAAAATTCCAAGCATTCTGAGGTACATTTTCTGGCACTTTTCAAGGTCGTTTTAGGCTTACCCTCATAGTCAAAAGCATATAAATTGATAGTGAGAGTCTTTACATAGCATAAGAACAAGAAATATCATCCCTGGAGTTGAGGACTCACCAAACGTACTTTGAAAATATAGTACTAGCCAGTTGGAGGATAAGGATGATCGTGAGAAGTCCCGGTTCCTATATGGTAACATCATGTAGTCATAGAGTATGCATTAGTACAATTGAATTTACTATGTATGTAGGATGCAATGTAACAATAGATAGGTAACATAATCAAAATGCATAATCGTAAGCAAGAGATAGTACATTAGCAACATGGCATGCATAATCAATGCTTCAAGTAAAACATGCTTATATAGAAACATAGTACATGTGCTAGAAGAGACCATAAATCATAGACCAAGCCACCTAGTACTCAGAATCCAAGGTAAACCACCCCTTAGAAGTGCTTGAGGTATCAACCCCTCAACTTGGTTATTGGGTTTACCACCTCTCATCAGGGTGTTTGAGGTACTAACCCCTCAACTTGATTAATGGGTTTACCACCTCCCATCAAGGTATTTGGGGTAACAACTCCTCAACATGGTTAACGGTCTTACCACCTCCCATCAAGGTGTTTGAGGTACCAACCTCTAAACTTGGCTATGGTCAACTTGCAACACTAAAGATACTTTTCATGAAATAAACACATAAATACCTTCCTTTAATCATCATAAATTCACATAACTCATATATCATGCATTAGGCCTCCAAAAACTCAAGAAACCTAACCAAACATTTTATCAAATACTTGGCGGGTGTGTAATGTTAGTATAAAACCATGTAATTCTAGAGTAAAATCATGTAAGAAAACTTAAACTACATCAAGCCACCAACACTTAGTAGTACCCCTACGCAATATACATCAAATCTTTCATCAAATCTCAAGATAGATCATAGATTCATAGCTCAAAACATTCTTAAACAGTCACACTTTTATGAAACCCCAACTTAGTTCATAGTAAAATTCATGATAAGTAAGACCTATAAGTAAATCAACTTAGAAACATGCAATTTATATAGAAAAGGAAGGTTGGGCACCAAGGGTGAAAGGATGCAATGGTTGAAATCAACATCCCTTAATTTTGGGAATTTTCTTAAAGAAGATTTCAATGGAGACTTGAAGCTTGAATGAAATCCTTAGATTCGAAATGAGATTTGGCACCTAAATTTTGGGTGAAATATTGGTCTAATTAAGAGAGTATTGGGCAATGTCCTGTATGATATGAAGGTGAAATATAGATAAGTATAGGTGTTTTTATACATGGGAAGGCTTAGGCCTAAGACCCCAAAGCCTTAGACTGAAGTGAGAAAACTGGTAACAAAATAAATTAGTCTACTATGGGTCTGCATTGCAGTACCATCGTGTACCCCTACTGTTTTGCGCAAACTTGGGAAAATCACATTCTGCTATGATTTCTCTAAAATTGAGGTTAGATCTATTTTCCACTCAATGTCTCCCCCTAAACAATAATATGAAGTCAGATTTTTGATGCCATGCATAGATTTTGAGATATATGGAAATTATGATTATGGGCACTTCTGAGGCAGATTTTCGAGCACTTTTTGGGGTCATTTTAGATGTGTACATGATATTCTAAGAGGCTTATTTAGGCTATCTTCAGATTTTCCATTTGCCATATCACCTCTAGGCCCCAGGGTTGGGTTGTGACAAGCTTGGTATCAAAGCACCAGATTGCTAATGGTCCTCGGAAATCCAATACACTGCATCAAGTAGAGTTTGTATTCATGATTTTGAAGCGTGGCACAACTATTAATGGGAGGCTACAAGGCATTTTAGGAAATGTTTCACTTCTTCATGATCTGTATCGTGCTTTATATGTAAAGATAAGTCTTTTTCCTTTAACAAATGCTCCTTGCTCTTCTAAATCATGTTGTTACCAAGAGTAAGACTAAGGAGAGCTCATACTCACAAGGAGCAACTGGCTCCTCCTACTCCTCAAGCTCCTTAAGCTGGAGGGGTAGCCTAGGATGAGTTCTGGAACCATTACAATGTTGGCCCATGCTATGACCAACCAAATGAATCAAGGGGCTCAAGCTCCTCATGCTCCTACTTCAGCCTCAAGGGTGAGGGATTTCATAAGAATGAATCCTCTGGAGTTTCATGGGTCCAAGACGGAGGAAGATCCCCAAGAGTTCATCGATAAGGTGTATAAGGTGCTATCTAACATTGGGGTAAATTTGGAGGAGAAGACAGAATTAAAGGTATACCAACTCAAGGGTGTGGCCTAAATTTGGTTTGTTTAATGGAAGTTTGAGAGGAGAAATGATGATGTTATTCCTTAATAGGAGTTCAAAGCCGCCTTCCTCGATTGGTTCTTCCTTATCAAGTTAATAGAGGAAAAAATACTAGAGTTCATGAATCTTAAGCAAATTTCCATGAGTGGAAGGAAGTATTCCCTCAAATTCAACAAGCTTTCTAATTATGGTTCTCATTTGGTTGCCGACCTTAGAGCTAGAATGAACAAGTTTGTATCGGTAGTGTCCAACTTGGTAAATGAGAAGTGTCGTACCGAAATGCTTGTAAGTGATATGGATTTGTCTAGGATCATGACATATGCCAAACAACTTGAGGAGAAAAGCTTAGAAAGAGGAGAAGTGAGGATGCCAAGAGGGCTCGATTTGAGGGTGGCTTCTAAGGTTCTAAGGGTGGTCAGTCTCAAGAAGGCCACAAGTTCCAAGGCCAAGGGTTCTCCAATGCTCTTAACAAGAGTTTTGCTAATGATGAGGTGTCTAACCTAATATTCCTAGGTCTCAATGGTGGGATGACCCATCCTAAGTGCCAAAAGTGTGGGAGAAACCATGGTGGTCCATGTTTGAAACATTCTAATGCTTGCTTTGGTTATGGTGAGATGGGTCACAAGATTATTGACTGTGGTCATGCTCAAAACAAGGGTAGATATGGTCATACTCAAGGACAAAGTTCTAATGCGGGTCAATGGGCAAAGCGAGACCAACAAGGGGATACTCCAAGGCAAAATAGGTTTTATGCTCTCCAAGAAAGGTAAGGAGAGGATAAGGTGATCGATGTTGTTACTGGTATGTTAAAGCTTTTTTATCATAATGTGTATGCTTTGATAGATCTGGGTGTCACTCTTTCTTTCATTAGCCCTTTTATTACCAATTAGCTACATATGTGTCCCAAATTGTTGTGTGAACCTTATGAAGTGTATACCTCAATTGGTGAGTCCATTATTTGTAACACCCAATATATTACAATACTAGTACAATGCAAATGAAACATGATATGGTTTGGTCAAATTAGCGCCCATTTTTAAAACTGCTCGAATTTCATGTTATAGGGGGATATGTGTGTCTAATGCTTAAAGGGTCGAGTGTATACATGTTTTGTGTGAAATTAAGGAGATCACGGCCCTAAATGAAGTATCAGAATTGAGGTTCTTATAGGACTTAAGAATCTAGTAGGTGAGTCACCTACTTGCTTAGCTTAAATTGCTAGCTAAACGAAGACGAGGTCCGACGTCGCATTTTGTTCAAGTCTGATTATGAATAAAGTTGGTGTTAAGGGTGTAACTTTGGCCCATGTTTTAGCATCACACATGGAATATATTTTCATCCCAATAAGTATATTAATATATCCCAAAGACATCACAATTTCTTTGATAATTTGGGCCAAAACTATCTAAAAGAAAGAGGGAAAAATGGGCAGCCAAAGCCCAACCAATTTGAACCCAATTAGGACCAAGTGAAAGGGCCAACCAGTTGCATCACTACCTTAATAATATAAATCTTAAACTACACAAGAAATTCGGCCAAAATCCCCTTTAAAAGGGCTTACATATAGCACCTCTAAGTCATTCTTAGACTTGGAAAAATTTCAGCTTTCACAAACCTTCTCTCTACACTTTCTTAACCTTGCAAAGTAGCCACAGGGTGACTTCTACAGTTCTTGGAGAAGCCATACACCTTTAAAGTAGTGGTAAGTAAGTTTACATATGTGTTTATTATGGTTTTCGTATGAAAAAAAAGAAGTATATGCTAGTATGTTTGTGCTGGAAATTTGGACAGCATGTTTCCTAACGATTGTTGTGAATTTTTCTTGTTATTTAAGAAGATTTTCTCTTCTTAGTTGGCTGAATTATGAAGTAACACTTATTTTCTAAACAAGGTATAGTTTGTTAGTGATGTAACTAAGCTGCTGCACCATTTTTACAATTCGCAAAAGTAAGTTCTTATGTGATATCATAATTGTGCTCGTAATTGGAACTTGTGGGCTGATTGATTATGGACTATAGTCTCACATCCTCCAATTATTTTGATGACTATTTTTGAACTTTTTTAAAACTATTTGTATGTATAAATATTATGGGAACAGTTTGGTTGAAGTTGGTAAAGCTTTGGAATCGTCAACATCGTAATGTAGCAAAGGAACGTGACATTATGCTGCCTATTTGTATGTTGCATAGAATTATTGTATATGTATTTTGTGGACTATTATAAGGCTATTATAGCACTATACTAGGCTGCACATGATGTCTATATGATAATGTGTATTAGAAAATACGATTAGGGGTGGAAAGGTTGAAAGAATACGCTCTGGTTCCTAATTATCCGCTTGCTGCCTGTATGTGTTTTCTTTATGAGATTGGACTGCCAAGTGTATTTATTGGCTGCTAATGCTAATTTTTCAACTACTATGTAGTAGATAAATATTTGAAGGAAGGAAAGGTTATTTTGAGGTAATAGTAAGGTCGTACAGCAAGGTATGTAAGGCTACTTGATTTCGTATTGTTTGGCATGAAACATAGATCCCTCCTTGGCACATAAAAGGCACTTACCAACTCCGACATAACTATTAACCATGTCTTCACTCTTTCACATGTTCATATGCTCCCATACATAGTCACTTGCAAACCTGCCTACATACTTGGATACTAGCCTACCCGAGTTTTTTCTACTAAATAAAGTTCATGTGTTGTTCTACCTCCTATGCATTTCATTATTTGTGCAACTTACTCCTTTCATTATGGTGCTGTCTTTTGTGATTATTTATATATCATATGTTGTATCTACAGTCCTCCAGTTCTAATATTATCACCACCAAAAGAATCATCTCAAAATAATTGAAAGATAAAGTAAAGTATATTGCTTACTGATGGGTGGTAGCCCGAGGGGTGGAAGAATCACCTAGCCAGGGATGATCCTATCATGGATGGTATCCTGAGGGGTTAAGGAAGAGCCTAGCCAGGATGATATTTACATAGTTTTACCATTGATCAGCTGGTCAGTTCTATTATATGCTATGCACAGATTATACGGTAAAGGTAAAGTAATAAAAAGAACATAAAGCACCTGATCCCACAGTACAACTAAAGGTGGTCTCTTATCCTATACCAATGCATAGTTTTATTTGAATTATTACTTCGTATACATTATTTCCTCCCTTATATATTTAGTACATTATCTCGTACTTACGTCCCTTATGGGGGACCTGCATGTAGGTATAGATGCTAGTAGATCTCCCCAGTAGGAGTATAAGATATCCAACTGTTGTTACCAAGCTCCAGGTTGCTTCAGAGCTTTATGTCTAGAGCTTATATTTTTGTATTATTTTGTTAGTGGAGATGGGGACTATCTCAACCCTTATCAGATACTTTCCCTTATCTAGTGGCTTTATAGACTATGTAAATTAAAGTGTAGGCATGTATCGTACTTTAACCCCGTGGCCCCAATGGCCTAGTAATATGTATTCCCTTTTGTCTTGGTTTTGTTGAACTTGACATGGTGGATTTTGATATTATTCTTGGGATGGATTGTTTACATGCATATCATGCTTCCATTGATTGTAAAACCCACAAGGTTAGGTTCCAATTCCTTAATGAGCCATCCCTGAGTGGGAAAGTTGTAATGTGGTGGTCAAAGGTATATTTATTTCTTGTCTTAAAGCCCAAAAATTGATTTCTAAAGGCTGAATTTATCACCTTGTAAGGGTTATGCATGTTGAGTCTAAAGTTCTTCCTATTAAGTTGGTTTTGATGGTTAATGAGTTTCTTGATGTCTTTCCCGATGAGCTTCCTAGTGTTCCTCTCTAAAATTGAAATAGACTTTGGTATAGACCTCCTCCCTGATGCTCAACCCATTTCCATTCCCCCTTACCGTATGGCTCCGGCGGAGTTGAAGGATCAATTGAGGGATATGCTGGAGAAGGGTTTTATAAGGCGTAGCAAGTCACCTTGGGGTGTATCCGTATTGTTTGTAAAGAAAAAGGATGGTTCCCTTTGATGTGCATTGATTGCTGGCTACTTACTAGAGTCACTATAAAGAACAATTACCCTATACCAAGGATTGATAACCTTTTTTGATCAACAATAAGGGGCTAATCACTTTTCTAAGATTGATCTTCAGTCCGTATACCACCAAGTGAAATTGAGGGAGTGTGATATTCCTAAGATGACTTTTTGAACTGTATATGGGCATTTTGAATTTGTGGTAATGTCTTTTGTCTTGACTAATGCACTAGCAATATTTATAGATCTCATGAATAGGGTCTTCAAATAGTACCTTGGTATGTTTGTAGTAGTCCTTATTGATGATATATTGATTTATTCCCATAGTGAAGAAGATCATGTGAATCATTTAAGGGTGATGTTGCAAATTTTGAGGAATGAGAGGTTGTATGCTAAATATGAAAAGTATAAATTTTGGTTGAAAGAGGTTGCATTCCTACGGCATATGGTGTCGGGTTATGGAATTAAAGTGGACCCTAAGAAGACAAAGGTGATAAGAAATTGGCCAAGGCCCTTAACTACGATGGATATTAGGAGTTTCTTGGGTTTGGCAGGTTACTACTAGAGGTTTGTGAATGGTTTCTCTTCTATTGCTTCCTTATGACAAAGTTGACCCAAAAGAAGGCAAAATTTGTTTAGACTGATGAATGTGGAAAGAGTTTTCAAACTTTGAAAGACAAGCTTAGCTCTGCTCCTATTTTGGCTCTATTGGAGGGGTTAGAAGGGTGTGTGGTTTATTATGATGCCTCAAGAATTGGTTTGGGATGTGTTTTGATGCAAAATGGCGAGGTTATAGCATATACCTCTAGACAACTTAAGGTGCATGAGCAAAATTATCCCACCCATGATCATGAATTGGCGGTCGTGGTGTTTGGTTTGAAAATTTGGCATTATTATTTGTATAGGGTTCATGTATATGTGTTTACCGACCGCAAGAGTCTCTAATATGTGTTCACACCAAAAGATCTTAACTTGAGACAAAGATGATGGTTAGAACTCCATAAGGATTATGATATGAGTATGCACTATCATCCTGGCAAATTTAATGTTATTGTCGATTCTCTAAGTAGAATGTCCATGGGTAGTCTAGCTTATATTGATGTTAGTAATAAGGAGGTGGCTAGACAAGTTCACGGGTTAGCAAGGTTGGCGATTAGGTTGAATGAAGTTGAAAAGGGTGGTGTAGTGGTTGTTGATGGTTCCAAATCTTCTTTGATTGAAGAAGTCAAGTTAAAACAAGACCTTGACCCCACCTTGCTATAGTTGAAGACTTTGGTGAAGGATGATAAAGTGGAGATTTTCTACTAAGGAGGAGATGGTGCTATTAGGTACTAAGGTAGGTTGTGTATGCCTAATGTTGATAACTTGAGGGAGTTGATTTTGAAGGAGGCCCATAATTCATTCTACTCTATTCACCCCTGTTCCAAAATGATGTATAGAGATTTGAGGGAGGTTTATTGGTTGGTGGTATGAGATGGATATTTTTGAGTTTATAGCTAGTTGTCACAATTGTCAACAAGTGAAAGCTGAACATCAAAGGTCTGGTGGCCTAGTCAAAGACAGAGAAATTCCTACTTGGAAGTGGGAAGAGGTCAATAGGGATTTTATGGTTAGGTTGCCAAAGACTAGGAAACACATTTTTCTATTTAGGTTATTGTGGATAAAATGACAAAGTTGGCTCACTTTCTACCAGTTAGAACAACTTATGGTGCCGAAGATTATGGCAAGTTGTATATTCATGAGTTGGTTAGACTTCATGGGCTACCCATGTCTATCATTTCGGATCGTGGTGCTCAATTTACTTCTCAATTTTGGAGAACCTTCCAAAAGGGACCTGTTACCAAGGGCAAGCTTAGCATGGCTTTTCATCCACAAATGGATGGCCAAGCCAAAAAGACTATCCAAACTCTTGGGGATATGCTTAAAGATTGTATTTTGGATTTTAACAGTAGTTGGGATTAATATCTTCCACTTATTGAGTTAGCTTACAACAATAGCTACCACTCTAGTATTGGCATTGCTCCCTTTGAAGCTTATATGGTAGGCATTGTAGATCCCCGGTTGGGTGCTTTGATGTGGGTGAGATGGCTTTGTTAGGACCGATTTTGGTTATGGAAGCTTTGGAGAAGGTGAGGTTGGTATGGGAGAGATTGAAGACGGCTCAAAGCAGGAACAAGTCCTACTCCGATATGAGGAAAAGAGATCTTGAGTTTAATGTGCATGATTGGGTATACTTGAAGGTCTCACCCATGAAGGGTGAAACGCCTCGAAAAAAATCCAAAAATGTGCTTCAAAAATGTCCATAATTGTAAATTCCATATATCTCTAAATCTGTGTGTGATATTAGAAATCCAACTTCATATTTGTGATCAGGGGCAAAATTGAGTGGAAAATTGGTATAACCCCGATTTTACAGGAATCGTAGCGTAACATAATTTTTCAAAAATTTTGATTTCCAGTGGTGATATTACGACCAGGGGCGCGGATCAGTGTTATTTTTTTCTAAAAATTTTGTTTTGGTCCAACAGCCTTGGGATCATATCCCTATGCGCACATATGCATGAAAACACCTATACTTAGCCAATTTTCAACACTATTTCACTCAAAAGCCTCTCTAATACTTAACCAAATATTTCATCCAAATTCAAGAGTCTTAAGCATAATTCTGGATCTCAAGAACTCCATTCAATCTTCAAGTCTCCTTTAAGTCTACATCAAGAATACCCAAGTTTAAGGTATGTGGGTTTCGAGCATTGATTTCACCCATGGTGCCAAATATCCCTTTTTATGAAAATTTCATATTTTCAAGTTGTATCTTCTATGGGTATCTTTATTATGGATTTTGATTACAAATTATGTTGAGGTCTTATATAATGTTGATTGAATATGCATGTTTGTCTATTTCAAGCTTGTACTATGAATTAGTTTTGTCTATTGAGGCTATGCATGTTTTGAGCTATGGAACTATGATCTATTATGAGATTTGATTATGGATTTCAAAGTATCTTGCATAAGGGGTTTACTATGTGTCAGAGAGTTGATTTACGTTGAATTTTCTCATATTATTTCACTCTTGAATTGCATGATTTTGAACTAGCATTACGCATCCACCAAGTGTTTGACAAAATGTCTTAACAAGGATTCTCAGGTTGATGATGGTTTATTACACATTTTATAAGTCAAGTGACTTAATGATGAAAGGCATTGTATGTATGTATTGAATTCATGGAAAGTACCTATAGTGTTGCAAGTTGACCACACCTTGTTAGGGGTTGCCATGCCCGTACTATCATGTTGAGGGGTGGATACCTTGACCACCTTGTCGGAGGGTGCCATGCTCGTACTACCATGTTGAGAGGTAGATACCTTGACCACCTTGTCGGGCAGTTCCATAGGCGTACTACCATGTTGAGGGGTAGATGCCTTAACCAACTCACCAAGGGGGTGACATGCCCTATAGTGTTGCAAGTTGACCACACCTTGTTGAAGGGGTGTTTTGCCTCAACCACTTTGATGGAGGGTGTGATGTCCATCAACCATGTTAAGGGGTTGATACCTTGACCACTATGATAGAGGGTATGATATCCATCAACCATGTTAAGGACATTGGCCACTATGATGGAGGGTGTGATGTCCATTAACCAAGTTAAAGGGTTGATACCTTGACCACTATGATGGAGGTTGTGATGTCCATTAACCAAATGAAGGGTTGATACCTCAATCACCATGGATGGTAGGGTGTGACAATCCATCACTTAGGGTGTGACAATCCATCACAATGCTGGTCTCTTCTTATATATGCAATATGTTCCATATAAGCATGTTTTACTTCAAGGATCATTCATATATGCCATATTGTTACTGTACTTATCCATTGCCTATACGTATGCATTTTGATTATGTTGCTTATTTCTTGTTGCATTGCATCCTACACACTTAGTACATTCAAATGTACTAACTTGCACTCTATGCCTACATGATGTTACCATGTAGGAATCAGAGCTCTGCTTGACTATCTTCCTCCACGTGGCTAGTGCTATCTTCTCAAAGCAAGTTTGGTGAGTCCTCAATTCCGAGATCAATATCTTTTGGCTCTTATGTTATGATAAGAATCTTTTTCCTTTATTGTATGTTTTTTACTATGAGGCTGGTTGCTTGTCTTGTCACCCACTAAGTTCTATATCTAGAGGTCTTATTGGATAAGAGATTTAATTATGCTTGATCTTTGACTCATCTATGTTATTTAGGAATTAAACTCTCTCCCTTAGTCTCAGTTTCCCTTGTGTATGTCTCTCTTGTTATTTTATCTTGCTTTTGCGACCAAGGATGTTTGTATGATATGTTAAGAAGCTTACTTGGGTCTAGGCCCCCATTAGCTATGTTATATCTAGGCCCTAGTTTGGGTTGTGACACAACCCAAATAGAGTCAAAACCCTTTCTAGTCTTAGGCAATCCAACCACAAAATCCATGTTGATTTCCTCCCACTTTCAAGTAGGAATCTCTATGTCTTGGGTTAGGCCACCCAACCTTTGATGTTCGGCTTTGACTTATTGGCAATTATGAAATCAGATACGAACTTAGCATTGTCTTTCTTTATACTTCCCCACCAATACACCTCTCAAATCCATATATATCTTTGTAGAACTGGGTTCAATGGAATAGGAAGAATTATGAGCCTCATCAAGAATCTTCTCCCTCAAGCCATCGACACTAGGCCACACAACCTATCTTGGTAGCTAAGGGCACGATCTCCCCCTTAGAAAAAATCTCCACCTTACCATCTCTCACCAAAACCTTCAACTCTATCAAGGCAGAGTCAAGATCTTGCTTTAATTTTACCTTCTCAATCAACGAAGATTTGGAACTATCAACCACCACTACTCTACCATTATCAACCTCCTCCAACATAACTCCTAATCTAGCCAAGTAATAGACCTCTCTAGCCACCTCTTTGCATTCCCAACATGTGCAAGGCTACCCATAGACACCCTACTCAAAGCATCGGCCACAACATTAGCCTTATCGAAGTGATAATGCATACTCATATCATAATCCTTAAGAAGCTCTAACAACCTTGGTTGTCTCAAGTTGAGATCTTTTTGGACGAACACATATTGGTGACTATTATGATTGGTAAATACATCAACATGCACCCCATACAAATAATCACACCAAATTTTCAAAGCAAAAACCACGACAGCCAATACAAGATCATGGGTAGGATAATTCTTTTTATGCACTTTGAGTTATCTAGAAGCATAGGCTATTACCTTACCATTTTGCAACAAAACACAACCCAAAACAACCCTGGAAGTATAATAATACACAACAAACCCTTCTTTCCCTTCTAGTAGTAATAGGATAGGAGCGTATACAAGCTTATCCTTCAAATATTGGAAACTCTTTTCACACTCATTGCTCTAAATATAAATTTAGCCTTCTTCTGAATCAACTTTGTCATAGGATAAGCATTAGAAGAGAACCGATTCATGAATCTCTGATAATAACCTGCTAAGCCACAGAAGATTCTAATATTCAATGGGGTTAAAGGTCTAAGCCAATTCTAATAACTTCCGTCTTTTTAGAATCTACCTCAATACCATCCTCCGACACCACATGACCTAGAAAGGCAACCTCTTGCAACCAAAACTCACATTTCTCATACTTGCATACAACTTCTCTTCCCGCAATCTTTGTAGGACCACCCTCAAATGACTTACATGCTCCTCCTCACTATGGGAAAAGATCAAAATATCATCAATAAAGACCACAACCAACGAATCAAGGTTGGGTTTGAAGACCCTATTCATAAGAACCATGAAGATAGCCGGTGCATTGGTCAACGCAAAAGACATAACCACGAATTCATAGTGCTCATACCTAGTCCGAAAGGCCATCTTGGGAATGTGACATTCCCTCACCTTAACTTGGTGATACCCGAACTGAAGATCAATCTTGGAGAAGTGACTATCCCCTTGAAGTTGGTCAAATAGATCATCAATCCTTGATAGAGGATACTTATTCTTGATGGTGACTCTATTAAGTTGTCAGTAATCAATACACAATCTAAGAAAACCATCCTTCTTCTTTACAAACAACACTGGTCCACCCCAAGGTTATTGGCTAGGCCTAATAAAACCCTTCTCCAATAAATCCTTTAATTGCTCTTTCAACTCCTTCAACTCCACTGGGGCCATACAGTAAGGATGAATAGAAATAAGTTGAGTGTTGGGAAGGATATCTATGCCAAAATCTATTTCCCTTTCGGGAGGAACATCGGGAAGGTCATTTGAGAAGACATCTAGGAACTCATTAACCACTAGGATCGACTCTATGGGAAGGACTTTAGTGTCCATATCCTTAACCCTCACAAGATGATAGAGACAACCCTTAGAGATCAACCTTTAAGCTTCAATGCAAGAGATGATCCTACCCTTGACCACAACATTATGACTCTCCCATTCAAAGATGGGTTCATTTAGGAATTTGAATTTGACCTTACGGGTTCTACAATCAATAGAGGCATAATAAGCATGCAACCAATCCATCCCAAGAATAACATCAAAATCTACCATATCCAGCTCACACAAGATCAAAAGGCAATATTTTATGCAAGATACAAATAGGACAATTTTTATCGACCTTTCTAGCAACAATAGATGCACCAATAGGAGTATACACCTCATAAGACTCACAAAAAAATTCAGGTTTAACATAAACTTTTTGATAACAAAAGGAGTAATAAAAGAAAGAGTGGCACCTAGTCTATCTATTGTCTCCCTTGAAGAGCATAGAACCAATTGTGCCTTGGGGCACCACCTTGATGGCTTCCTCTCCCCAAAGGAACCGCATTATGACCCCATCCTTAAGGATGGACATCCTTACCCTTGTTACGATTACGTGGACAATCCATCACCTTAAGTTCCACTTCACCACAATTAAAACAAACATTGGTCCCTTCAAACACAGGCCACCATGACCTATACCATACTTTGGACACATAGCATTGGGTACCATACCACCTTCACCTTGGGACCTTGGCTAGTTATTACCGAACCTTCTATTAGGAGCACGAGAAGACCCTTACCCTTGACAAAATCGGCTACCCTTGGAACTTTGGAACTTACTATCAAAATGGGCCCTCTTGGCCTTATTACCCCTTCTCTTTCTCAACTCTTCCCCCTATAATTATTCAGCATAAGTCATTAGGCGGGACAAATCCATGCCACTAATCAACATAATACTACGATACTCCTCATTCAATAAATCAAAAACACCCATTATAGACTTATTCATTCTAAACCTTAGGTCGGTAACAAAGTGTGGAGAATATTTAGAGAATTGGTTGAATTTGAGGGCATACTCCCTTACACTCATAGATCCTTACTTCTAATTCATGAATTCCATCTTTTTGGTCTCCTTAAGCTTATGAGGGAAGAACTAGTTGAGAAATGCCACCTTAAATTCCTCCCTTAGTATCACATTGTTGTTCCCCCTTCCCCTTCTTCCATTGAGTAAACCATATTGGGGCCACCCCCTTGAGTTGGTAAGTCGTCAACTCCGCCTTCTCTTCCGATCTAACACCTATAATTGGCAAACTTTGTACACCTTATCAATAAACTTTTGGGGGTCCTCATCCACTTTAGACCCATTGAACTCCGGTGGGTTCATCCTCATAAAGCCCCTCACCTGAGATGTCGGGGTAGGAGAATGAGGGGCTTGGGCCCATTGGTTGACTTAGTTAGCCATTGCTTGAGCTAGCAAGGTGAGAGCATCCTAGAGCTCTCTATGGGCCGGTTGTTCCTAGGGTGTGCAGGCTCTTCTTCCTCTTATATTAGGTATGATCTACAAATGGCAAAAAACATTAGTTAGAGAGGAAATCATACCTAATTTCTGTAGCACGACATAGGTCGTGAAGAAAGGAAACATTTCCTAATACATCTCATAGTCTCTTACTCATAGTTGGGGTGCACAACACAACCATGAATAATACACTAATCAACATTGTGTGTTGGATGTCGAGTACCATTACCAACTTAGTGCTCTAATACCAATTTTGTCACAACCCAATCTTAGGGTCTAGATATGACACAAGCAAATGGCGATCCCGAAGGAATCCTAAATAAGCCTCTTAGCAAATCATTACACATCTTTGGTTGTGGAAGCAATTTTACATCAATAATAGATAGAAAAAGGGGAAATACGGGGCTAAGGGGCATCTATGATACCATAGAAGCATAACAAACCAATAGTATAGCATTAAATATCATAAGATTCCAACAATACCTTGATTAATAGATAGGAGTAGTGGCGAAGACAATCCCCGAGCTCACCCTCGTAGTTATAAGTTTCTAACATAAGAAGAGTTAATACATAACATAAATCAAGAGAATTATGTTCTCGGAGTTGAGGACTCACCAACTTGCTTGAGTGATATCGTAATAGCCACATAGAAGGGGAGGATGATCAGGTGGGACACCGATTCCTACATGGTAACATCATGTAGGCATAAGGTATGCATCAGTATGTTTGAATATACTAAGTATGTAGGATGCAATGCAAGAAGACATATGGAAACATAGGCAAAATGCAATATCATGAGCAATGGGTAGCATAATAACAATATGACATATATGAATGATGCTTGAAGTAAAAAATGCTTATATATAGAACATATTTCATATTACGAAAAGTCCATAACCATAAACCAAGTAACTTAGTACTCAAAATCCAAGGTAGACCACCCCTTGGAAGTGATTGAGGAATCAACCCCTCAATTAGTTGATGAGCATGACCACCCCCATCCAAAGTGATTGAGGTATCAACCCCCCAAATTATTAATGGTATACCACCCCCATCGGAGGTGATTGAGGTATCAACCCCTCAATTGGTTGATGGTTGTTACACCCTACTATCCATGGTGATTAAGGTATCAACCCCTCAATTAGTTATGGTCAACTCATAATACCTATAGATGTTTTTCATGAAATCAACATATATATATATATATATATCCTCCTTTCATCATCAAAAATTCATACAACTCATAGGTCATGCAATGGATCATCAATTGATTAAGAACACTAAATTGGACATTTTATCAAACACTTGGCGGGTATGCAATGCTAGTATAAGATTATGCAATTTAGGAGCAAAATCATGCAAGAAATTTCAATCTAAAACCACCCATCAACTTTTGGTAATACCCTTATGCAAGATACATCAAAACTCTCCATCAAAGCTCAAAATATATCATTGATTTATAACTCAAAACATGCTTAGAGAATCACACATTTATGAAACCCCAACATAGTTCAGAGTTCAAATTCATAATAAGACCTACAAGTAAATGAACTTAGAATCATTCAATTTATGTAAAAAGAAAGATTGGGACAATAGGTGAAAGAACTCAATGGCTGAAACCCCTAATGCCAACCTTGCTTCATTTGCACACTCCTACGGCTACCCACGTGGTCTGTGGTAAGCCATATGGCCCATGCCACTAGCCGTGCCACATGCCTTAGGCCAAAAATTGCCTTTTCCATCTCAATACAACCCAAATGGCCCGTCCAAAGCCCCACTTCCCGTCAAGGTGCCCCTGTGGTTTCACTGTACGGGAGAGTCTTACGAAAATGGTCATAACTAATTCACCCAAACTCAAAATGAGGTGAAACCTAGTGTTTCAAAAAGCTAACTCAAAGGGATTTCATTTAACATATTGTGGATCATCCAGTTTCAAGTGTACTAAAAGTTATGCTCATTTAAATTTGACCTTGTTACAAACTAGCACCCAAAACTCAATTCATAAAGAAGTCTTGAACTCGTCTAAGTACTAGAAGTCTCACACGACACTAATACACTCCTAACCTAACCAAATGAGGCTTAAAACATGCATACATAAGAGCATGGAGTTACGAGGTATCACAATAATGGTGGCAAGGAGGCAGCTAGAGAGGTTCATCGGTTGGATAGATTGAGGTTTAGGTTGGAAGAAGTTGATAATAATGGTGCAGTCTTTATTGATGGTTCTATTTCTCTATTGATATTGGGAGGTAAATGCAAAACAAGATCTTTACATTGCATTGCTTGAGTTGAAGGCCTTGGTGAGAGATAGTAAAGTGGAGGTTTCCTCTCAAGAAGGAGATGGTGCACTTAGGTACCAAGGTAGATTTTATATGCCTAGTATTAATGACTTGAGAAAGAAGATTTCAGAGGAGGCTCATAATTCATCCTATTCTATCCACCTCAGTTCTACAATGATGTATAGAGATTTGAAGGAAGTGTATTGGGGGGGGGGGGGTATGAAGAGAGACATTACTAAGTTCATATCTGGATGTCATAATTGCCAACAAGTGAAAGCCAAACATCAAAGACCAGGTGGCCTAGCCCTTGAGTATATGCTTAGAGCTTGTGTAGTTTAAGGGTAGTTGGGATGAACACCTTTCACTCATTGAATTTACTTACAATAATAGCTATCACTCAAGAGTTGGTATGGGTATGTGTTGTAGATGGGTTTGTTAGGTTTAAATTTGGTTATGGAAAGCTTATAGAAGGTGAGGTTGATTAGCGAGAGATTAAAAAGATCCTAAAGTAGACAAAAGTCCTAGTCCAATGTGAGGAGAAGAGATCTTGAGTTTAAGGTAGGTGGTTGGGTATAATTGAAAGTATCATCCATGAAAGGTGTAGTCCAATTTGGCAAGAAGGGTAAATTTGATCCCAAGGTTTGTAAGTCCTTATAGAGTATCAAAGAGGATTGGCAAGGAGGCCTATGAGTTGGAGTTGCCCATTTATATGAGTATGATTCATCCACTCTTCCATGTATCTCTATTGAGAAAGTGTGTGGGTGATCCAAATGTTATTGTACCTTTGGATGTTGCGGGTATGGTAGAAGACAATTTAACTTATGAGGAGGTTTCAGTAGAAATTTTGGATAGACAAGTAAAGAGGTTGAGAAACAAGGATGTGATTTCCGTTAAGGTCCTTTGGAGGAATCAATAAATTGAAAGTGTCACATGGGAAGCTGAAGTGGACATCAGAAAATAATATCCACATCTCTTCCTCTCTAATCAAGCATAAGGTACTAAATTAAGTCCCCTATATAATTTTAAGTCTTAAGTTTCAGCCCTTAAGTCATTTTTCACGCATTCATGTTCATGAAGACAAGTTTATGGTGATTTTTGACATTCATGTTGAGTTTTTTGAAACGGTGTTTAAATGCATTGTTGCATTCATGTTGGGCTGAAATTTTCTTAATTACTTCTCGTATGTACATTTCTTTGACATTCAGGGATGTATGTTTCCAAGGGAGAGATATTGAAACGCCCCAAAAATGTGGTTCAAAAATGCCCATAATCTTAATTTCCATATACCTCAAAATCTATGTGTGATATCAAAAATCTGGCTTCATATTTGTGATTACGGGGAAACATTGAGTGGGAAATGGGTATAACCCCAATTTTAGAGGAACCGTACCGAAAAATAATTTTTCAAAAATTTTGATTTTTTCAGTGGCGATCCACGCCTTGGCCCGATATGCCAGGGGCGCGGATCAGTGTTAATTTTTTCTAAAAATTTTGTTTCGACCCAATGGCCTTGGGGTCATGCACCATTTTTCAACTCTATATCACTCAAAATCCTCTCAGAATCCCCTCTAACACATAATGAAATATTTCATCCAAATTCAAGTGTGTCAAGCATAATTTCAAATCTCAAGAATTCCATTCAAGCTTCAAGTCTCCTTTAACTCTATATCAAGAAATCCCAAATTTAAGATATGTGAGCTTCAACCATTGGATCTTTTCACCCCATGGTGACTAATCTCCTTTTTTATGAAAATTTCATGTTTTCAAGTTGTATCTTTTATGGGTATCTCTTATTATGGATTTTGATTACAAATTATGTTAAGTTCGTATGAAATATTGATTGAATATGCATGTTTGTCTATTTCAAACTGGCACTATGAATTGGTTTTGTCCATTGAGACTATGCATGTTTTGAGCTATGGAACTATGATCTATTATGAGATTTGATGATGAATTTCAAATTATCTTGCATGAGGGCTTTACTATGTGTCAATAGGTTGATTTACATTTAGTTTTTTTATATTATTTCACTCTTGAATTGCATGATTTTGAACTAGCATTACACACCCACTAAGTATTTGATAAAATGTCGAGACAAGAATTTTGAAGTTATTGATAGTTTATTACATAGTTTATAAGTCAAATGACTTTATGATTATTAAGCGATTGTATGTATGTACTGAATTCATGAAAATTACCTATAGTATTGCAAGTTGACCATACCTTATCGGGGGGTGCTATGCCCGTACTACTAGGTTGAGGGGTAGATACCTTGACCATCTTGTTGGGGTTGCCATGCCTGTACTACCATGTTGCGGGGGATATACCTTGACAACCCTATTGGGGGCTTCCATGCTCATACTACCGTGTTGAGAGGCAGTTACCTTGACCACTTTGTCGGAGGGTCATGCCTGTTCTACCATGTTGAGGGGTAGATACCTTGACCACCTCACGGAGGGGGTGTCATGCCACGGATTCCAAGTAGTAGTTGCTTGGTTTGAGATTATGGTCTCTTCCTACACGTGTAATCTATATTCGCAAGTTATATGATTTATAAGCATATTTTACGTCAAGCATTAACCATTTATGTCATATTGATATTATACTTATCCATTGTTTATGACTATGCATTTTGACTATGTTGCCTTATGTCTTGTTGCATTGCATCCTATATACTTAGTATATTCAAATGTACTAATGCATACTCTATGCTTACATGATGTTACTGTGTAGGAATCAGAGCACCCTCAATGATCCTCCAGTGGCTAGTTCGGTGCTTTGGAAGATAAGCTTTGGCGAGTCCTCAAGTTTGGGGACACTAGCTATGCTACTCTTACTTTTAATGTCTCTATATGCTGAATATTTGATACTATGAAGGTGAACCCGAAAAGTGTCTTGGCCTATGCTCCAATCTACGTATAAAGGTATTGTTGGAACAATTGATATACTTATGCTTTGAGCTTTGACACTTTTATGCTTTATAAATATCAAGACTTCTCTTAGTTAGTTTTCCCTTATTTACATCTCTTGTTGTTGTTATTTTGCTTCTGCGACCAAGGATGTGTAATTGATATGCTAAGAGGTTTGTTTGGAGTTCCTTTGGGTTTCTCATTCGTTGTGTCATGTCTAGGCCCTAGGCTTGGGTCATGACAAAAGTTGTGGTCTGATTTGGCAAGAAAGGGAAATTGAGCCCAAGGTTTGTGGGACCTAATAGATTTTTGGGGAAAGTTGGTAAGGTTGCATATGAATTGGAGTTACCTATGGAGATGAATATGGTTCATCTAGTCTTCCATGTATCTATGTTGAGGAAGTGTGTAGATGACCCAAGTGCTATACTACGCTTAGAGGTTGTGGGTGTTGTGGAGGATAACATGACCTATGAGAAGGTTCCAGTGGAGATATTTGATTGACAAGTAAAAAGTTTGAGAAACAAATATATAGCATCCGTCAAGGTCTGTTGGACGAATCAACAAGTTGAAAGTGCCACATTGGAATAACTTAACTCCCATTTATGATTTTAAGTAAAAAGCAATATCCATATCACTTCCATTCTACTCAAGCTGAAGATAATAAATTAAGTCCCATTTATGATTTCAAGTGTTAAGTTTCAGCCCATATGTTAGTTTTGCATACATTCATGTTCATGGTAACAAGTTTATGATGATTTTTGGCATTCATGTTGGGACTTTTTGAAAATGATGTTTAAGTACATTTGTTGCATTCATGTCGGGCTGAAATCTTCATAATTTCTTCTCTTATGCATGTTTCTTTGACATTTGGGGATGAATGTTCCCAAGGGAGAGATATTGAAATACCTCTCATGTGCTTCTAAATGCCCCATAGTCATAATTTTCATATATCTTAAAATTCATGTGTGATTTCGGAAATCTGACTCTATATTCTTGGTCAGGGAAAAAAATAGTGGGTAATAGGTATAACCCAGATTTTAGAAGACCCATATTAAAAAATAATTTTTGCTTATTTTTTTAATTTCAATAGCTGTCCACAGCCAGGCCGCAACACGCCTAGGGCGCGGACTAGTGTAAGTAGTCCCTCTGCGTTTGGTCCGCATTATGGACTGGACACGGACTAGTGAAAGTTTCTCCTCAACTTTCTTATTTCGTCCAGGGGAATTTGGGTAATGACCTAATGCCCATTTAAACGTGAAATCTTCCATATTTATCCATTTTTTAGCTCTAGAACTCATGCAACTCTCTCTAAAACCTCCCCAAGACTCTATCAAATATCTTATTCAAATTCAAGGATTTCAAGCTCAATTTCAGAACTCAAGAAACCATCTCAAGCTTCAAGTCTCCTTCAAGTTTATTTCAAGAAATCCAAGTTTAAGGTATGTGGGTCTTCATTCATGGGTCCTTTCACCCATGGAGCCCAACCTTCTTATTTTGTGAAAATCGCATGATTTCAAGTTATATTACCTATGGGTATCTCTTATTATGAATTATGAATGTGAATAATGTTGGGGTTTATCAAGTATTGATTGATTATGCATGAATATCTATTTTCATCTCATACCATGAGTTGATTTAAAGCTATTGAAGTTATGCATGATGTGAGCTATTGTGAATTTTGAGATGAATTTCAAGATACTCAAAATGAGGGTTTTACTACAATATTAGTGGGTTAGTTTAAATTAATTTTACTCTTCTTGTTTTACTCTTGAGTTGCATGATGTTGAACAAGTGCCATGAACCCACCATATGTTTAATAAAATTACATAACAAGAATTCTCAAGTTATTGATGAATTATTACATGATTTACAAGTCAAGTGACTTCATGATGATTAAGGGCTTTCAAGCATATATTGAATTCATGAAAATTATCTAAGATTTTGCAAGTACCAATCTTAGTCCTATTTCAAGATTTTAACCTCTTGTGAGCCATTCATGTCAAGGCAAGGGATCATGTATGATTATTATTTACTCTGAAGTTCAAGTTAGGCTCACTAATAGAGGTCAAGCATGTGCATGACCTACTCATGTCATGTTATAATGTCTTTTAAAATTTATTTATACTATGATTAAATAATTATTATTTCAAGTATTCCGTGGGATTAGACTTATCACCAATTGAGACTTAAGATGGGAGCTCGACTTAAGAGGTCCTTATATAAAGTCTTTTGTCAATATACTATGTGCCACCATAGCATTATATATTTTGTCCCTGTTATGCTAGTGGATTCATCTAGTTCATGTTATCATGTTTGGTTTGCTTAGCAAGTACACCACACTTTGCCAGGGGATGTCATGCCCGGTCATCTGTACCGAAGGGGTATCATGCCTTGGATTCCAAATTGTAGCTGCTTGATCTATGTCGTTCAAGGTCTAATCTCATATATGTATGATATCTTATACAAGTTAAATATTTTATAAGCATGTTTTATTACAAACATTGATCATGCATATCATATTAAGATTATATTCATTTATTATGATTATGCATTTTGAATAATATGACTTATGTCTTTGATACATAGCACCCTGCATACTTAGTACATTCAAATGTACTAATACATGCTCTATTCCTACATGATATTACCATGTAGGAACTGGAGCTCCTTTTGATCATCATCCTCCATGTGGCTAGTGCGGTTCTCCAAGAAAGCTTTTGGTGAGTCCTCAACTCTATGGATAATATCTATTTTTATTCATGCTATGATTGAGACTTGCTCCTTATGTTGGATACTTATTATTATGAAGGTGAGCTCGAGAAGTGTCTTGGTCCTCTCTCAATGCTAAAGTAAAGGTGCTGTTGGATATTAAGTGTGTATATGCTTTTGAGTTTGACTCTTCCTATCATTATATCTTTATGGAAGACTTTCCTTAGTCCCGCTTCCCTGTTATACTTGATACTGTCAAAATACAACATATTTGATGCCTAAAATAAGGGATTTTGTGAGATCTTAATGCGTCTTTTTATGGTTTTTATGTGTTTTTGTGTTTTTCTTGCAGAAAAGTTAGGTTGGTATAATTTTAAAGAAACATTGCAGACTATGCTGAAGCTTAGGAGATACAAGCACACTTACGAGTCATATCCTAAGCTACAAGTCGTAGGGAGTGTTGTAGGAATAAATAGAGACCAAAAATTCAGAAATCTGCTAAGTGGAGGTCACCCTACGAGGCCATCCTACGAGTCATAAATTTCACTACAACTCGTATAAATAGACTCATAGTAGGAATCAGAGAGGCAAAATATTGGACAAAAAACTGAAGACCAAGACGACAAGAGGAATATACGAGTTGTAGCTCAAGCAAAGACTCTTACCTATGGGTCATACCAATTTAGTCCAAGATACGAAGTACCTAATACGAAACCTCGACTACGACTCATAGGTCATCCTATGAGTCTTACCTGCTAGACTTATCAGCTACCAGCTATCTTTTCTGTATAAATTCTAGGGTTATTTTGTAAATATTATATCTAGTTTAAGTTAGGATTTTTGAGAAAAGTTTGACCAGCAGACATTTGAGAATCATCTTTTGAATCTTTTCTTAGTTTTTAGATTAGTTTATTGTTCTCTCTTGGGAAACCTATTTTTGGGGATTGCAAATCTTGCCTTGTACTCATTGTTGATCAATCAAGCTTGTGGGTTTGCAACTTGTGATGCCTACTTTCTTCATTGTTGTTGGTAAAACTCTTATTTATGTCTTGTATATGCATTTTTTTTTCTTGTTTTGCCTTAGCCATGAGTAGCTAAGCACCCATAACTTGGAGTTATGGAACCATGGGTTCTTGACTTGAGTTGACCTAGGTTTATTGTATTTCTATGATTAGGGTTTTGCATAGATTGTCTATTTCTCTTCATTATGGTGGTTGTTTGGTGTGGCCAACACCAAACCTCGGCTACTATCACAATCCTGACCAACATAGTGATGAATAAGAAAAAAGAAGTATATGATAGGATTAAATCGATAGCTTCTCATCTAATCAATCAAACCTGATCAAGGGGAGGTTGACAGCAAGTGGTAATGGTTAGTTGGCACGCCATGGTTGCCGACCAAGCGCCTTGGTAAAATTTGACCTTCACCTTCACAAGAGGGCTGGAAGAACATAAGTTACCGTCATGCATGCTAATCTACAATTGTGGTTATGTTACCTAGGGTAATCAAGTCAACAAACCATGAGGGAACAAAATTCCTAAGTTGTCCCTAAATTTGAGTGTTTTCCAGTATAGTAGTATAACGTAATTTTACTTTTGTTTTTGAATCACAAAAAGCCCCCTATTTTGAGATTTTAGTTATTTATGCTTGAAATGATTAGTAGTTAAGTCTTGTAGTCAAGCCCTGTATTCCCTGTGGATTTGACCCTAACCTTTGGTTAGGTTAATTACTGACAACGACTGCTTTCTTATTGGAGCTTAACATTAGAGTCGTGTTGTCAAAAATTATGGCACCATTGCCAAGGAATACGACCAGGTTTTGATTTGATTTCACTATTAGTTAGTTCTAGTATTGATTTCTATAGTCTCATGTATTTTAATTTTGTATTTTGTTTTTGTTGTTCAATTTTATTTGCAGGGTGTACAAGGTTGTATGCCCAACACAAGGAGCCAAGGAAATCCCTTAGCTCCACATAATTTAGAGATCCACTGACTACCAAGAAGAATGGCTCAAGTGAATGAGGATATCGAGGTTGAGGTGGATATGAACATGAATGAGGATATGGGAAGAGAGGACAATCCACAACAAAGGGTTAACAGGCCACTGCTCAGAGACTTTAATGAAAATGCTTATAAATGGAATCAATATCGATTGAACCCTATGGCTATGGACTATACCGGTGCTATAGTATTGTCTCCTTTATTGGCAGATACTAAATTCACAGTACCGAGTGGATTGATCAAAATGCTCCAAAATCGTGGACCATTCACAGGGCTACCTTCGGAGGATCCCCACCATCATCTTCAAAATATGGTGTTTATTTGCAAGAATGTCATGGGGACACAAAACCTTTTTCTTGATGTTGGTTATTTAAGAGTGTTTCCACTATCATTGACTGGCAATGCAGTTGTATGGTTGTCCAAGCTTTCTCCGGGTACTATCACAAGTTGTGCTGAGCTCCAAATAGTATTCCTTTAAAGATATTTCCCAAGATCTAAGAAGTTGAAGCTCAAGGACCAAATCAACAACTTTGAGCAATTGCCAGGTGACTCTATTATCATATCATACGAGAGGTTACTAAATGCTTGATGATGGTCCCTGATCACAAGGTTGTTGATGATGCCTTGGTTGAGATTTTCTATCGGGCGCTTGATGAGAATAATCAAGTTTGTGCAGACACAATCATGGGAGGCATATTCCTTGACCAAACTTTTGCATTGATAGCCATAAAGATGGAGCAAGTGGTCAAACCAAATAGAGAATGGGGTCAACGAGAGCGAGGTGTGATGAAACCTTCTTGTGTGGTCAACACGGACAATGAGCAAGCAAAGGTGAACAAAGAGATCATCGAACAACTTGCTAACTTTGCACAAGTATGGAATTGGTTTTAAAGCAAAACCAAGCAAGTGTCAAAGCAATCACCCACCAACCTCCGAAGGCTCCTATCTATAAAGATCCATTCTTTGATGAGTAAGCGACAGGTTTCTAAAACAACCCCCAAGGGTCTAATTCGGACTATTGGAAGCAAGGTTCCAGGAATCAAGGTCGGAACTTCAATTGTGATGGGTGTATAGAGACAACCGAGGCAGATACTATGAGAAAGAGAGAGAGAGTGCCAGACATAGAGTGGGGAAGAAGAGAGGGCTACAGGAATGGTCCCTATGTGCCTCCTCACAATCGTGATGTCGGGTCAAGCAACTCCAGGATCGAAGAGATGTTCAAAAAGTTGTTGAAGCAAGCCAACCACCAAGATGAGACTTTAAAGGGAATTAAAGCAGATATTTCAAGTATTAACCAAAAATTAATGTCTCACTCGGTGGCGATTAAGCAACTTGAACAACAATTCGGGCAAGTTTCTTCACAATTGAACCAATGCCAAAAGGGGACCCTACCAAGCAATATAGTTTAAAACCCAAAGAATGAAGGGCATTGCATGGCAGTCATGACTCAAAGTGGCAAAAGTACCATAGAATCCCCTAGACCAATGGTCATGAATGGAAGCAACAAGAAGATAGTGGAGGATAAGATAGAAGCACAAGGCACGAAAGAGCAACCAAAGAAATACAAAACCTTTTCAAGGCCCCCATCAACTTTTCCCCAAAGGCTTGGAATGAAATAAGAGAAATATAAGTTTGAATAGTTTTTGGCGGTTCTTAAAAAATTATTAGTGGACCTCTTTTTAGTTGAGTCCCTTGAGAGGATGTTGGGGTATGCAAAATGGATGAAGGATTTGATCAAGAAAAAGCAAAGAGTTAGCCAAGACCTTTCCCAAAATTTTCAATATTGCAGTGCCATCACCACAAAATCTTTAGTACAAAAGCGTGAAGATCCAGGTGCATTCACCATACTATGCATAGTTAGGGAACTCACATTTACTAGAGCATAATGTGATTTGGAAGCCAGCATTAACTTAATACCTCTTGCCATATTTAGAAAGCTTGGGTTAGGCAACCTTGTTCCTACAAAGATGAGGTTGCTGATCGCAGACAGAACGGTCAAGAAGCCCATGAAGATACTCTATGATGTGTTGATTAAGGTACATAAATTTATATTCCACGTAGATTTTGTTCTACTTGACTATGATTGATTTTGCAGTTCTTATCATCTTGGGAAGACCTTTCTTAGCCATACGTAGAATATTGATTGATATGGAAAAGAGTCTGCTTACTTTCAAGTTTGGCGAGGAAGCAGTTATGTTTCAAGTAGGCCAATAAGATAGAAAGGGTTGTGAGTTTCATGTCATCTCAGTGATTGAAATGAGTAAAGATTATGAAGTGGAGATCCCGGTTGAATTGAGGCTAGGAGCTAAACCTTTTGTAGTTGTGTTGATGAATTTTGATGGTGAGAGTATTCCTAATTTGAGGAAACAGTGAATGCTCTCGCGATATCGCTTGGGTCAAGATGACAGGCTAGGCTAGAGTTGGATTTGAGCAATAGGGAAACCCCACCCACTAAGACATCTATAGAAGTACCACCTGAGCTAGAGTTGAAAGCATTACTAACACATTTGAAATATACATACTTGGGAGTTAATAATATATTACCCATCATAGTTGCAGCTGATTTAAGTGAAGAGCAGGCAGAGGCTCTTGTTTCAGTCCTCAAACGATTTAAAAAGGCAATTAGATGGGCAATTGCAGATATCATTGACATACCTCATGGGTTTTGAACACATAAGATTCAACTCATCAAAGATTATAAACCAAGTAATGAACATCAAAGGCGGTTAAATCCTCAAATGCAAGAAGTGGTCCGAAAAAAGATCATCAAGTGGTTAGATGCAGGGGTGGTCTACCTTATTGCAGACAGTGAATGGGTGAGCCCCATGCAATATGTCCCAAAAAAGGGGGTATCAATGTGGTGCCGAATGAAAAGAATAAGTTAATCCTAATGCGACCAGTTATTGGATGGAGAGTATGCATGGACTACCAAAAATTGAATGCTTCCACTTAAAAAGACTAATTTCCCATGCCATTCATAGATCAAATATTTGATAGAATTATAAAGAAGTGTTGGCATTGTTTTTTTTATGGTTATTCTAGTTATAACCAAATTGTCATTGCACTTGAAGATTAAGAGAATACCACTTTTACATGCCCGTACGACACCTTTGCATTTAAGAGAATGTTATTTGGTCTATGTAATACTCCAGCAACATTTCAAAGATGCATGATGTTCATTTTCTCTTATATGGTAGAAAACACTATTGAAGTGTTCATGGATGGTTTTTAGTGTAGTGGGTCAATCTTTTGAAGAATGCCTATTGCATTTGAGTGATGTGTTAGAAATATGTGTTAGGAGTCACCTAGTGTTGAATTAGGAGAAATATCACTTTATGGTAAAAGAAGGCATCGTGCTTGGTCATAGAATTTCAGGCAAGGCAAATGAGGTTGACAAAGCAAAAAATTAAGGTTATCGAGAAACTCCCGCCACCAATTTCTGTGAAAGATATAAAGTTTCTTTCACCATGCTAGGTTCTACCACTATTTTATAAAGGATTTTTCAAAATCTTACAACCTCTGTGCAAGTTGTTGGAGAAGGATGCAAAATTTGTGTTCGATGATGTATGCATGCATACCTTTGAAGAGTTGAAGAGATAGTTGACCTTAGCACCTATCATTATAGCTCCAGATGGTCAAAACCCTTTAACTAATATGTGATGCAAGTGGTGTTACATTAGGTGTAGTGATGGGATAGCACAGGGAGAAGATTCTGCATCCCATCTATTATGCAAGCAAAGCACTAATGTGGCCCAGAAAAACTATACAGTGATCGAACAAGAATTGCTTGCCTTAGTTTTACCTTTTTAAAAATTTCGGTCATACTTTTGGGGGGCTAAGGTGATTATACACACGGACCATGCAGTGCTCAAATATCTAATAGCTAAAAAGGATGCAAAACTAAGATTGGTCAGGTGGGTACTTCTCTTGCAAGAGTTAACTTTGATGTGATTGACAGAAAGGGTTAGTGAATCAAGTAACCAATCATCTCTAGAGGTTGGAAGATGAAGCTATGGTGAAGATTCATTACGATCTTGACATAAGTGACTCACTCCCTAATGAGAGAGTTTTGGTAGCCTCACTTGATCTTATACCTTGGTTTGCAGACTATGCTAACGACTTGGTGAGTGATATAGTACCGCCTGACTTGAACACCCATTCACCACGCAAGTTTATGCATGATGTAAAGAAGTTCTTCTGGGATGAGCCATATTTATTTCTCATTTGCACCGATGGGATCATCTATCAATGTGTTCCAAAAGTGGAAATGATGAGCATTCTTGAAGCATGCCACTCTTCGTTTGTGGGTGGTCATTACAGTGAAGCTCTAACGGCTTACAAAGTGTTGCACTGTAGCTACTATTAGTCGTCTATACATCAAGACACCTATGATTATGTAAAGTCTTATGATAGATGCCAAAGAGAGGGCAAAGTGTCACGAAGGCACGAACTCCCTCTGAATCCTATTTTGGTCATAAAATTATTTGATGTTTGGGGCATTAATTCTATGGGACCCTTTGTTAGCTCTCATGGTAACAAGTATATTCTGGTTGTAGTTGATTATGTCTCTAAGTTGGTGGAGGCCATAACTCTACTAAACAATGAGGGTAAGAGTGTTACAAGGCTTCTTCGAAGAAGTATTTTTTCAATGTTTGGTATGCCGCAGACAATTATTAATGATGGAGATTCTCATTTTTGCAACCAACTGTTCAAAACTCTCCTTGAAAGATATCTTATGAAGCACCATGTGGCAACCCTGTATCATCCCCAAACTAGTGGTCAAGTGGGGGAATCAAATAGGAAAATAAAGCAAATCTTATCTAAAATAGTGAATGTAAATCATACTGATTGGTCAAGGAAGCTGGATGATGCGCTATGGGCCTGTCGGACTACCTTTAAAATGCCTATCAAAATGTCTGCTTATCAACTGGTGTTTAGGAAGGTGTGTCACCTGCTGGCTGAAATTGAACACAAGGCACTATAGGCAGTAAGGAAGCTGAATCTAGATTGGCATGAAGCTCCACTTCTAGGTTGATCCAAGTGAATGAGCTTGATGAATTTAGACTACGAGCATATGAGAGCACATCCCTGTACAAGCCACAAGCGGACATTTTCATGTGGATGGGACCCTTTAGAGTAGTACACATTTTTAGTCATATAGCCATCAAGCCAGAAAGCAGGGATGGCACAACTTTCAAAGCGAATAGTCGGAGGTTCAAATGGTACATGGGTGACATAGAAGAAATCAAGATAGTGGAAGATTGGGATCTTGTTGAAGTATAACCCAAAAAGCTTTCTATCATGTCATCACAATAAGTCAGGCGATTCTTGGGAGGCAACCAAAGGTATTCCCCTTGCACCATTTATATTTGTTTTTACTTTAAGGACAAAGTATCCTATTGTGGTGGGGTGTGGAAAGTTATGGATTAAGATGAAGTCTGAGTAGCCTCGAGTCCATAACTTCACCTATTTTTGATCGCAAGGCTTTCTTGTTGTGCTTTTTTTTCCTTGTGGATGTTTACTTTTCTATTGAACTGACATGTTTAGGTAGTGTAAATAATGGGTAAATTCATAGTAATGTTATCTATTGGTATATACATAATTTTTATATGTATTTTTAAAGTTTTGATGAAAAATTAGGTACCCACAAAATCTTTGAGGTTGTGATTATTGATGCATTCATACATTTTTGAGTATCTTGCAATGTTTGTTCTGATATTGTGAAGGTAAGCTGAGACTACAAGCATGACCTATGAGTCTATACTTGATTGTGGATGCAATTGTCATGTGCCTTGTAAGCTTATTTTGTTGCATTCATGCATCTTGTATGAACTCAAAACTTACCTTGTTACTCTAAGAGTGGTTTGGTGATATAGTGGATATGAAAAGATCTTAGGCCATTGTTCTTTTAGTGAAACCACTTTTGGCCTAAATGACCCACCAAATAAGTGAGTGAATCCCTTGTTCCAAAATTTTTGAGCTTTCAATGTACTCGTTCTTTCGTGACACTCTAATGACTTAACCTTGTTTTTATGAAATACCTTGATATTGGCCCTGGCTTATCCTTGAAATTGTGAACCTTGATTGAGGCCTAAGGCATAAGTTGAGGTTGCCTGCAGTTGGTGGCTCTGGTTTAAGGCATAGATATTATGTACTTCACTTGAGGCTAAAGCCCTAAGTTGAGGGTGGCCCTTATTATGGTAAAGTAATAATAATAAGGTGGTTAATTGGCAAATCGAGAAAGAAATCAAAAAGCAGGAACCGAGTGAAAACAAAAACAAAAGAAAATTGCCTTGACTTGAGAAAAGTAGCAAAAATGAGTTTGAAACCGAGGTACAACTAAAAAAGAGAAAGAAAGCACTCGAGAAAAGTTCAAAACAGGAGAATAAGAGTGGATTAATTAAAAAAGGTTGGATTATGAAACCAAAAAGTGTTGGTAAACATGGTTCAAGGATAGCCTTTAGTCACTACTTGCCCAAAATACCATACCAAAGCACCTTGAACCTATGTTACAAGCCTATAAGTCCTAAAGTGATCCAATTCACTTTATCACCAAGCCAGAAGATGAGTATAGAGCCAATCCTATGGTGTTAGTCAGTATGTATTGAATTTCAATTGTGAGAGTGAGAATGTTTCCTTAGTCCCTGAGTTCTAAATGCTTTTTAGTGAGTTTGAGGGACTTCTTTCCGGTGAGGGCATTTGCACTACTTGACTAGAACAAGGCTATACTAGTGATTGTGGACGGTTGATGCTCCCTAGGTTGTCATAGTTAGATTGTCAGGTATCTCATTATGTTCTTGTTTGCTTAATAACTTTGCAATCCTGTTTTGAAAATAGTAGTTGGGCCCCTGAATCAAAGGAGTTGTTATATAGGCCATTAGTATAGCTGCTATGTATTTCTCTTTGTCTGCATAGATTGAGTCATCACTTGAAGACAAGCAACAATTATAAGTTGAGGATATTGATGTGTTGCCAAAATACAGCACATTTGATGCCTAAAACAAGGGATTTTATGAGTTCTTAATGCGACTTTTTATGATTTTTATGTGTTTTTCTTGCAAAAAAGTTAGGTTGGTATGATTTTGAAGAAAACTTGCAGATTTTGCTAAAGCTTAGGACATACGAGAACACTAACAAGTTATAGCCCAAGCTAAGAGTCATAGGAAGTGTTGTAGCAAGAATCAGAGACCAAAAATCCAGAAATCTGCTAAGTAGAGGTCACCCATATGAGGCCATCCTACGAGTTGTAAGTTTTACTTTGACTCATATAGGTGGACTCGTATCAAGAATCATAGAGCCAAAATGTTGGACAAAAAACTAAAGACCAAGGCTATGAGAGAAATATACGAGTCATAGCTAAATCAATGACTCATCCCTATGGGTCATGCCAATTTAGTCCAAGATTCCAAGAACCTGATACAACACTTGGCCTATGACTCGTAAGTCATCCTATAAGTCATACCTGTGAGACTTATCAGCTATTAGCTATTTTTTCTGTGTAAATTCTAGGGTTATTTTATAAATATTATATATAGTTTAACTTAGGGTTTTAGAGTCAAGTTCGACCAGCAGATATTTGAGAATCATCTTTTGATCTTTCCTTAGTTTTTAGATTAGTTTATTGTTCTCTCTTGGGAATCCATTTTTGGGGATTGCAAATCTTGCCTTATACTCATTGTTTATCAGTCAAGCTTATGGGTTTGCAACTTGTGTTGCCTACTTTCTTCATTGTTTTTTGTAAAACTCTCATTTATGTCTAGTATTTGCATTTTTGCTTGTTTTTCCTTAGCCATGAGTACTTAAATACCCACAACTTGGGGTTGTGGGAACCATGGGTTGTTGACTTGAGATGACCTAGGTTTATTGCATTTCTATGATTGAGGTTTCTCATGTATTGTGTATTTCCCTTCAGTATGATTGTTGTTTGGTGTGGCCAACACCAAAACCCTGCCTACTATCATGATCCCGACCAAGGTAGTGATGAATAGGACAAACAAAGTAGATGACATGATTCAATAGATATCTTCTCATCTAATCAACTGAACTTGTCCAAGGGGAGGTTGATTGACACAAGTGGTAACGGTTACTTGGCATGCCATGGTTGCCGACCAAGCGCCATGGTGAAATTTGACCTTCACCTTCACAAGAGAGCTGGAAGAACCTAAGTTACCGTCCTGCATGCTAATCTTCAATTGTGGTTATGTTACCTAGGGTAATTAATTCAACGAACCATGGGGAACATGATTCCCAAGTTGTCCCTAAAATTGAGTGTTTTCCTTCGTAGTAGTAAGTCATAATTTTACTTTTGTTTTTGAATCACAAAAATCCCTCAATTTAGATATTTTAATTGTTAATGCTTGAAATGATTAGTACTGAAGTCTTGTATGAAGCCCTGTATTCCCTGTGGATTTGATCCTAACCTTCAGTTAGGTTAATTGCTGACAGTGGCTGCTTTATTATTAGATCATGAACATTAGAGTCGTGTCATCAATGCTTGAATTTTGTTGATGTTTATTTTCACTTTCATATCCAAGGATGTGTACATGATATGATAAGAGGCTTGTTTGGGTTGTTTTTGAATTTTCCATTCGCTGTGTCACATCTAGGCCCTAGGCTTGGGTCGTGACAAATAAAGTCCAAAATTTCAATTATAAATAAAAAGCTAGAGTCTCATTCGGTGGACATTAAGAAACTTGAGAAATAATTTTGTGAAGCATCTACTCAATTGAATCAATGCCAGAAAGGTACGTTACCAAGCAATAGAGTTCAAAACCCATGAATGAGGGGCATGAAGATGTGGATGATGTGCATGAAGAGATAGTTGCAGAGAAGGTTGTGAATGAAGGAAAAGAGGGCAACAAATAAGGGGTAAGTGGTGAAGCGGTTGAAGATCCAAAGAAGTATAATATTTCCCAAGGCCTCCTTCTCCTTTCTCTTAAAGACTCAAGAAGAGGGAGCAGGAAGGCAAGTTCAAACACCTCATCTCAACGCTTAAGTAACGACCCATCAACATCCCCTTGATTGAAGCTTTAGAGAAGATGTCGAGCTATCCAAAATACATGAAGGATTTGGTGACTAAGAAGCACATGGTAAGCCATGAGCTCCAATATTGTAGTGCCATTACCACTAAGTCCTTAGTTTAGCAAAGGGAAGACTCAACGCATTCACCATCCCTTGCACCATTAGTGTTATTGAGTTTGCAAGAACACTTTGTAATTTGGCTGCTAGCATCAATTTGATACCACTAGCGACTTTCAGGAAACAAGATTTAGGTACTCCTGCTCCTACTAAGATGTGATTGTTAATGGCAGATAGAGTGATCCAGAAACTTATAGGTATACTTTATGATGTGTTGGTAAAAGTTGAAAAATTCATATTTCCTGCAGATTTTGTTATTCTTGATTGTAAGGTTTAGTTTGAAGTTCTAATTATTTTGGAAAGGCCTTTATTAGCTATCGGTCGTACCTTGGTTGACATAGGGAAGGGTATGCTCACATTCAGACTTGGTAAAGATGAGGTCATGTTCAATATGTGTCAACAATCAAGGAAGGACAATGATGTGAGAGTGGTTTTAGTTATCGATACTATTGATGATGATGAGTCAGAGGTGCCACTTGAGCTACAATTGGGTGTTAAAACTTTGGAAACGGTATTGATGAACTTTGACAGTGATGGTATCCCAGATTATGAAGAGATAGTAAATGCTATAAGGTGTCATTTGGCCCTGGACACTAAACTAAGTTAGATCTAGATTTGTAAAATCAAGAGATACCACCCACAAAGCCCTCTATAGAAGTACCACTAGTGTTAGAATTAAAGGCACTTCTATCACATTTGAAATATACATTCTTGGGAGAGAACATAACTTTGTCGGTCATCATAGCTACATACTTGAAAGATGAGCAAGCAAATGCCTTTGTAACAGTGATTAAACAATTTAAAAAGGTCATTGGATGGACTATTGCAGATATTATTGGTATCTCTCCTAGGATGTGTACACAAAAAATTCAGCTAGTCAAAGACTACAAGCCAAGCATTGAACATCAACGGTGTCTGAATCCTCCTATATAAGAGGTGGTTTGCATAAAGATCATTAAGTGGTAAGATGCAGGAGTATAATGAATGGGTAAGCACGATACAGTGTTTTCCAAAGAAAGGGGGTATAATAGTGGTACCTAATGGTAATAATGAATTGATTCTTATGAGGCCATTCACAGGATGGAAGGTGTGTATGGATTATAGATAGCTTAATGCCTTACAGAAAAGGATCACTTTCCTATACCATTCATAGATCAGATGCTTGATAGACTTGCAGATAAAGGGTGGTACTATTTTCTCGATGAGTATTCTAGCTATAATCAGATCCTCATTGCTCCAGAAGATCAGGAAAAGACCACTTTTACATGTCCCTATAGCACCTTCGCATTTAACAAGATGCCATTTGGTTTGTGTAATACCCCAGCAAAATTTCAGAGATGCATGATGTCCATCTTCTCAGACATGGTGGAGAGTACAATTGAGGTCTTCATGGATGATTTCACTGTGGGTAGAAATTCATTTGAGGATTGCTTAGCACACCTGCATGATATATTGCAAAGATGTGTAGAAAGTCATCTTGTACTAAATTGGGAAAAGTGTCATTTCATTGTTAAAGAGGGTATTGTTCTGGGCCACAGGATATTAGGCAAAGGCATTAAGGTCGACAGAGCTAAGGTTAAGGTGATTGAGAAGCTTCCACCACCCATTTCAGTAGAGGGTGTGAAGAGTTTATTGGGGCATGCAGGTTTCTATCAAAGGCTCATAAAAGACTTCTCTAAAATTTCACATTCATTGTGTAAGTTATTGGACAAAGATGCTAAATTCGAGTTTGATGATGCATGTATGCAAGCCTTTGAAGAGTTAAAGAAGAGGTTTATCTCAGCACTAATTATTGTAGCTCCAGACTGATCCAAGCCCTTTGAAATCATGTGTGATGTAAGTTGGGTTACCCTACATATAGTCTTGGATAAGCGCAAGGAGAAAATATTACACCCCATATATTATGCCAGTAAAGCCCTGAATACGGCCCAAAAGAATTACATTGTCATAGAACAAGACCTACTTGCATTGGTCTTTGCATTCGAAAAGGTCTGGACATATATATTGGGGACCAAAGTGGTGGTACATATATACCACTCAGTACTTAAATATTTGATGGCTAATAAGGATGTGAAGCCAAGGTTAATGAGATGGATACTTCTCTTGCAAGAGTTCAACTTTGATGTTACTAATAGAAAAAGGACAGAAAATCAAGTTGCAGATCATCTATCCAGATTAGAAGATGGGGCAATGATAAAATTGGATGATGAACTGGAGATAAACAATTCCTTTCCTGATGAAAGAGTGTTGGAAGCATCGCATGATCTTGTATTGTGGTTTACAAATTATGTAATTAATTGGTAACTCATATTGAGCCACCCGACTTAAACACACATCAACGTCAAAAATTTATGCATGATGTGAGGAAGTTCTTTTAGGATATCCCATACTTAATTCGTGTGTGTGCTAATGGAATTATTTGTCACTGTGTTCTTGAGGTTGAAATGATGAGCATACCTGAGGTATGTCACTTGTCACTGGTGGGCAGATATCATAGTAAAATTCGAGCAACCCAGAAGATTTTACAATGTGGGTTTTATTGGTCCATAATCCACAAAGATTCCCATAACTAAGTCAAAGCTTATGATAGGTGCCAAAGAGAAGGAGGGGTTACTCGCAAGCATGAGCTCCCTCTAAATCCTATTTTGTTTATTGAGTTGTTTGATGTATGGAGGATAGATTTCATTGGACCATTTATTAGCTCACATCGAAACAACTACATCCTAGTTGTTGTGGATTATGTATCAAAGTGGGTGGAGGTCGTAGCTCTACCTAAGAATGAGGGTAAAAGTGTCACAACATTCCTCAAAAGGAATATCTTCTCAAGATTTGGTACTCCTTTAGCTATCATCAGTGATAGAAGTTCTCACTTCTGCAATAGACTCTTTAAAGGACTTCTTGAAAAGTATAGAGTAATTCATAGGGTGGTGATACCTTATCATCCCCAAACAAGTGGGCAAGTGAAAGTGTCAAATAGGGAAATTAAATAGAATTTTATCTAAGACTATGAATGCAAATCGAATAGACTAGCCTCGAAAGCTGGATGATGCATTATGGGCATATCAAACTACATTTAAAACACCTATAGGCATATCCCCCTATGAACTTATTTTTAGGAAGGCACGTCATTTGCTTGTAGAACATGAGCATAAAGTAATGTGGGTATTGAAAAAACTGAATCTAGATTGGAACGGCGTAGCTACCTCTAGATTGAGCAAACTCAATGAGCTTAATGAGTTTTGATTAAAAGCATATGAGAGATCTATATATATAAGCAAAGAATGAACATGACCGCCACATAGAAAACTGCCAATTCACACTAGGGAACTTGATTCTATTTTTCAAATCCAGATTAAAGTTGTTCCATGGGAAGCTCAAATCTAGATGGTTGGGACCCTTTCAGGTAGCACACGTCTTTGATCATGGGGCCATTGAATTGGAGAGACAAAATGGAGGCACTTTCAAAGTAAATGGCCAAAGAGTCAAGCCATATCTTGGAAATGTAGAAGAGATCAAGATGGTTGAAGAATGGGATCTTGGGGAAGTCTAAGTAATCAAGATAACTATGTCATGCCGTGACTGTAAATCAGGCGTTGCTTGGGAGGCAACCCAAGGTCGACAGGCACTTGGGCATTGAGGTATGCTTTTTGGCCCCTACTATTATATTTTTCCTTGATTTGGTCCATCGAGTACAATGTAAAATTTTGTTTGATGGGATGTGGGCAGTTATGGACCTGGGAGAAGTATGTGTAGCTTATGGTCCATAACTATCCCAAATTTTGATCGTGAGGTTTTCCTACCTGTCTTCTTTTTCCTCATGAATGTTTAATTTTTGTTGAACTAGCATGTTTAGGATGCTTTAGATAATATTTATAGCATATAGTACTTGAACTTATGGCATGTACAATGTTTAGATGATTATTTTGAAATATTTTGACAAATGGTACCCACCAAAAATATTTTGATTAGTAGTTAAATTTCAACCATGCATATTTGGGTGTTTGGTAGTATTTGTCTTGATGAGTGAGGGCAATGGAGATATGAAGTATGATCTGTGAGTTTCTTATTGATAATGTATGCAATGACATATGTGAGTGAGCTTATCTTGCCAGATTCATGCATATTTTGATTGTAGATTAAGTGGATTAGAAGGTGATCCTAGGCCTTTGTTCTTTAAATTAGTCTACTTTAGCCTAAAATGACCAACCAAATGATGTTTTATCCCTAGTTTCAAATATTTGAGCCTTACATGAACCAATTCTTTCTAAAACAACTTATTAGCCTAACCTTGTCTAGTGATAAATCTTGGGATTGGCCCTAATCTGTCCTTGAGTATTGTGAACCTTGACTGAGGCAAAATGATTAAGTTGAGGGCGGCTACCAAAACTAGCCTAGTTTGGGGAATAGATATTATGTCATTCAATATAGGCTAAAAGCCTAAGTTAAAGGTGGCCGGTGTAGAGGTGAAATCACAAAAATAAGGTGGTGAGTTAGGAATAAGTAAAAACAGAAGCATATCATGTACCCAGAGAAAGAAAAAGAAAAAGATGTCTTAGACTGAGATTATAAGAAAAATGGCTTGTGAAAATGAGGCAAAAATCTGAAAACTGGGAAAACAAATACTCGAAAATGCTTGAATATGAAGAAAAAGGGAGAATAAGGTGAAATACTTGAGTTGGTAAGGTGAAACTGATGCAAAACATGGTTCAAGGATGGTCTTTAGTCACTATGTTTTCAAAAATGTCGTATCAAAGCCCCATGAGCTTATGATACAAGCCTAGTAAGTCTTAAGGTGACCCTAGTCCGGCTAGTTGAAAATCTAAGTCATGAATATAGGGGCAAGCTTATGATATTAGTCAATGTGTATAAATATCTTTGCAAGTGTGAGTATGATTGCACAGTCATAGTGTTAATTTTGAAATCATCATTTAGTGTGTTATTTGGAACTTCTTTCTATGAGGGCATCTGCATTGTATTGTTAGCACTTGACTTGTTTAATGATTGTCGATTATGGATAAATGATTGCTTGTCATAGTTCTGTTGTCAGATGTATCATATGTCTTGGTTTGCCAACATAGTCATATGATCTTGTTTTGAAAAGTTGGTGTCGGTACCTAAGCCTGAATTGTACAAGATATATGCCATTAAGTTCTACTCAGTGTATTACTATGTTATCTAGTTAGATTGAGTCGTCGCTTTCGGACAAGCAATAATTTCAAGTTGAGGGTGTGGATATGTTGTCAGAAGACAGCACATTTGAGGCCTAAAACTTGAGATTTTATGAGTTCTCAATGCGACATTTATGGGTTTTATGTGTTTTTGTGTTTGCTTTTGCAAGAAAAGTAGGTTGGCACAATTTTGGGAAGATTACAAACTTTTTTTGGTTTTTTGCAGATTTATGAGTCTCTATGAGTCGTAAAGGCATCTATGTGTTGTAGAGTTTCTCGTGGAGATTTCTAGTGTTGAAACGAAACTAAAGTTCAGCCACATAAAACCTCATTATGAGTCATATTGGAAAGTTTCATAGAAATTTCCAGTGTTGGACGAAAAAGTGTTGCAAACATGGAATATGAGAGGATAATACGAGTCATAGATCAGACTACGACCCATGAGATATTTGTAGCAGTGAAGTCCAAGATCCAAGAAGCTAAACACGAAAGCTCAATGACGACTCATACAGCCACGTACGAGTCATAGCAGTTGCCGATCTGTTCTTCTAATATATTTAGGGACTTGTTTGTAAATACTATTAATAGTAAAAATTAGAGTAGAGAGCATGAATTTTAGATTTGTAAACTAAATATTGGAGAAGAGATTCACTTGTGGATTCAATTCATCTTTCAATCTTAAGATTCTCAATACAAATTGGGTCTTCTTATTCTTCAATCTTTTTAGGTAAGTGATTAAACATGTGTTCTCCATTCATTGTTTCTGTATTTGCCCAAAACATGAGTAGCTAAACCCATAACTTGGGATTATGGGAACCATAAAAATCTAACCAAATAGACCCAAATTATTTGCAATTATTAGAATGGGTATTTGCATGTATTAATCAATTATCTTCATTTTTCGTGTTTTCTAGTGGTGACCAACATTAGAATTAGCCTAGCATTACCTTCCCAATCCAGGTGCTAATGAATAGGAAAAAAGATTGATTAACAGGATTTGATGATGTATTCTCATCTAGTCAATCGAACTAGACCAAGGAGACGTTGACAGGGACTATGGGTAATGGTTAGTTTAGCACACTATGGAGATGGGCCAAGTCCCCTAGTGAAATTCGACCTTCACCTTTGACCAAAGGATTGGAACAACTTAATATACCATCTTACATGCAATATTCTAGTTGACAATTATGATATCCAGGGATGTTGAGTTAGTGAATCATAGGGATCACAATGCCCAAGTTGCTCTCTGTTATTGATTATTTTCCAGTTTAGTTAGTTTAATTTAATTTCTTATCAATCATTGCAACCCCCCCCCCCTCTTTTGGGAATTGAGTTAGTTAATATATGATTTATTTATTAGTGAACCAATTTGTGAAGTCTCTGTATTCCCTATGGCATTCGACCGTAACCTTGGTTAAGTTTATTACTTTGATGATCGCTTTGACTTCAAAAGAGAGGTGTATATTAAGCATGATCAACTTCTGTGGATCCACTTTATGGGTTGTAATCTGATCTACAACTCGTATCACCTTCTCGTAGACTTCATTATCATCATTTGGTCCTTCTTTGGAAATCTTCACAAAACCCCTCTATAGGACTCAGAGAGTGATATACGACTCATATAGGGATCTCATATATCTAAACTTCATACTTTCATTCATCACTAAAAATCCCTATGGAACCCACTCTATGACTCGTAGAATGGCTCTACAACCCGTAGAGGGTCTCATAAGCCTTCAAAAACCAGAAAAGTTTGCAATTTTCTCCTAAAGTCATGCCAACTTGTTCTCCTACAAAAACAAACACAAAAACATAAAAACCACAAATGTAGCATTCAGAACACACAAAATCCTAAGTTTTAGGCATCAAATGTGTTGTAATTTGGTAGCACATCAGTCCCAAGCTCACCCTCAACATAAAGTATCATAAGTAGTCACATACAACATAGATAGTTAGAAGGTGGGTATTGTCCTTGGAGTAAAGGACTCACTATAAGCAAACTTCCACAATGGAATGTAGTTGTGAAAATATGGATAGGAAAAGTTTCCAGTCCTGACATAGTTACATCATGTAGGCAAAAAAATATATGTGTCAGTACATTTGATTGTACAAAGTATGCAAGCATGCAATGCATATGAACAAGATAACCTGCATTTCATTATTAGATGACAAGGACAAATATATAAAGGAGTATGTAGGAAAGAATATCATAACAATATGCCATAAAACCATGATGCATGAATTCCACAACACGTAAACATAATGGGGATAGGACCTCAACCAACATATAAGATCATACAAGATATTACATGGGATCCCACTGTTGCTTTTATACCAAAGAAAGAGTAGCCTACTTTCCAAAGGTAGACTATACCTCATCTTACCAGAACACCACCCATTCGGAGGGTACCTCACCTTACAGGAACACCACCCATTTTGGAGAGGAGGTTACGTGTACATGATTGCCCATATAGGGAAAACATGATCCTACGGTCGCATGTAGTTGTCAAAAAGTAGGCTTTACTGAAAGATCCCTTGAGTCGAGCCCCCAACTCTAATCTAATTTGGTGCTAAGTCATTATCCCATAGAAATACATATACATCTACATGCTTGAAATAGGAGCATAAGTTTTTTCAAACCATAATCATGCATACTTGGGCTTAAAAAGCCAAATCATACTTCATAACCATGTATACTTAGGCTTAGAAACCAAATCATACTTCATAATCCATGATTACATACATTGAAATAGCTCATTCATACGTGTATATGATGATTTATACACACCCATAAGTGTTTAAAGTCATATCGTAGATATTATATGATCATATATCATATCATAGCCATACTTGCCTTGAAATCATAGTCATAGTCATAATTGGGTATCAACCCACATCATAAATCTCATAGAAAACTTTGTCCATGCATTTTTATGCTATGAGTAATGAGAGAATAGCATGGGTACTTGAAATTCATACTTAAGACATCACAATAAGATGAAATCATACTTAAACCATAAAGAAATCAATAATTGAAACATACTTGAAAATTATCCTTGCATAAATTTATCATAAAAAGGGACATGCATATTAATTTCTCATAAAATCCATATATATTGACATAACAAAAATTAAATCATGTTAAAATTATCAATTAAAATCAACCCATAACTTAATTTAATCAATTGAAGCTAAATCATAAAACCTACTTGTAAATTATACTTACAAATCATAAAATTAAAGAAATAGATTCTGAGATTTCATGATTGGAAGGAAATCATGAATGAAACCCCAGATACCTTGGTGAATTTATGAAGATTAAGATGAAATAGACTTGAGCTTGAAAGCACCCTTGAAACCCTTAGCTTGAATCTTCATAATTTGACTTGAATGGAGTCTTAAAACTTAAACTATTAAAAAGTTGTGTTAGAGTGAGAGTGTGGTGATACAATAGGCTAAGGAATGATTTATGGGTCTTAGTATAGGCAAAAATGTCTTAAAAGGCTAAGGGTTAAGACCAAAATACATAAAATGCCCTTAATGAAATGGAGTTCGAAAATGAACTAGGCACTTGTAGATTTAGTTTCACGGCTCGTGAAGCTAGTAATTAAGTGACCCCAAGATATAAGATAGTGAATTTCTTTGATGAAAATGACCAAGGATCCCTCCACAACCACCAAAAAGGTTTGTGGTGCCCACCATAGCAATGGTCATGCTCGTAGTGGCACGCTTAGGCAAAATAGTGGCAACCAAGGCAAAGGCTCCTCCCACAAGCCCTTTCATGGCTAGTGATAAGTTCCACGAGCTGTGAATGGCTTTGTGGGGGGACACACGGCCTTAAACCTCACAAACAGCTAAGACAACCCACGAAGTGGCCAAGGGCTACTCGACGGCCACCTTTCACAAATCGTGGAGGTGTCTTTAAAAGGGAACCTTGGTCAAAAATTGTTGGAAACCACGTTTTAAGCATCATTAAGGGCCTTACAAAGCCCAGGTCCTTACAATTTTCCTCATTTTTATGCTATTGTTGGGCTTGGTATTACTTTAGTTTGGTTGTAGAACCATTTAGGTCAATGTTTGATATAGGAAACTATTGGAAATCGTGGTTTGTATTATTGGATTAAAATGTATGAAACCCGTGATGCTTAGTTTTGCATTCTCTAAATGGGATTTTTATTCTTATGGGTTTTGGTGAAATTGATTATATACATGGGATGGGTCAAGTGTATGAAGGAAGTTTTTGGTTCCCAATCATTGTGATAGTTTATATTGTATCGTAATTTGGTCGAATTGTATTCATATGTTATCTTTGTTTGGAACTATGAACTTGATTTATTAGAAATTGATGTGATTGCATGTCCTATAACTGATTTGCATCATGTGTTGTTACTGAAGTTTGAGTAACCCATGAATTTGATCATGCGACTTGTACTTGCCCGATAATGGAGCGGGTGACATCTTTTTTAATGTTATAGTCATCACTTGATTGAATTTGTGTCATAGTGTGATCTTTAGGAACTAATTGGCATGTTCTTATTTTTGAAAAAAGTGTTGTTGAGGCATGTGTTGTGAAATTTACCTCATTTTGTTGAGTGTGTGCTTAAAATTTGAATTGTTGGTGAAATTTATGCTGCCTGTCAACTTCCACGATGGCCATTTTGACCTTCGATTTTATTTGATAATTCACCAAATGTCTTCACACATCACTCTTTGTGATAACTTGGATGACTTGGATTTTTTCATATTCGGTGCCAATCTTTTTGAGCACCAAAAAAAGTTTGATAGATTGTCAAATACTCACATTTGTCGCCAAATTTGATAGTGTGATATGATGTGCTGTCAAAATATAGCACACTTAATGCCTTAAACTTAAGATTTTTTATGTGTTATCAATGTGACATTTATGATTTTTATGTCTTGTTATGTTTGTTTTTGCAGGAAAAGTAGTTTGGCACAATTTTGGAAAGATTGCAGACTTTTTCTAGTTTTTACAGACTTATGAGACTCTATACGAGTCTTAGAGCCGTCTATAAGTCATAGAGTTTGTTTCATAGGGATTTCTAGTGTTGGATGAAAGTCTTAATATTTGAGGTTCAGCGACATGAGACCTCTTTACATCTCGTAGTTCACTCTATGAGTCGTATTGAGGGGTTACGTAGAAATTTCCAATGTTTTCCATTGTTAGGCCAAGTGATGCAGATATAGACTACAAGAGGTCAATACGAATCATAGATCAGACTATGACTCATGAAGATATTTCATAGTAGTAAAGTCCAAGATTCAAGAAGTTGAACGTGAAAGCCTGATTACGACTCGTAAAACCAATTACAAGTCGTAGCAGCCAACAATCAGTTTTTCTAATATTTTTAGGGACTTATTTGTAAATACTAAATATAGTACATATTAAGTCATCGCAGATTTTCATAGTTTTTCATTGTATTATAGTAGACTTAGAGTAGAAGAGCACGAGATTCGAGCATTTTTAGGGTTTTAGACTTGGAGACTAAATATTGGAGAAGAGAATACACTTGTGGATTCATTGTATCTTTCAACCTTATGATTCTCAATACAAATTGGATTTGCTTGCTTAAATCTATTTGGGTAAGAGATTAATTATGTTTTCTAAATTCATTTTAGTTAGTTTAGTTTAAATTCTTATCAATTATTGCAACCTCCCCCCTCCCTTTTGGGGAATTAAGTAGTTAATATTTGAATTGTTTATTAGTGAATCGATTTGGAAAGTCTCCATATTCTCTGTGGGATTTGAACCTAACCTTTGTTAGGTTTATTACTTTGACAACAATCATTCTGACCTCAAAAGAGAGGTGTATCTATAGCATGATCAAAGAAAAGTGCGCCATTGCCGGGTGATTTAATTCACTAGTAGCATAGTTTAAGTGTTAATTGCTTACTTCCCTTGTATTTTACTTTTTTTTTTATTTTTGTTTATGTAGTTTCATTTCAAGGTATATTAGGTATTGTATGCCAAATAAAAGGAGTCAAGTAATCCCTTAGCCCCAATTGATTTAGAGATCTAATGAAACACAAGAAGAATGGCCCAAGAAAATGCTAAGATCACGAGAGTTATTGTATTATCACCTCTATCAGCCAACTCAAAATTCATTGTTTCTAATGAGGTACTCTAAATGTTGCAAAACCATGGTTTATTTGTGAGCCTACCATCATAGGATCCACATAGCCACTTGCACAATATTGCATATGTTTGTAGGAGTGTGATGGAAACACAATATCTGTCTATAGATGTTGTGGGACTTCGTTTCTTCCCATTGTCTCTTACAGATAATGTTGTGTTGTGGTTAACTAAGCTTCCACAATATATAATCACTAGTTGGGTTGATTTACAAAGGGTTTTCTTAGCAAGGCTCATCTTTAGGTCAAACAGGTTTAAGTTGAGGAACTAAAATGACCCAAAACAAAAGTGCCCGAAAATGTGCCTCGGATATGCCTGGAATCGTAATTTCTGTATATCTCAAAATCCATACATGATATCAAAAATCCATCATATTTTCTTTTCTAGTGGCAAAATTGAGTGGGGAATGGGTATAACCCTGATTTTAGAGCGAACGAATCACAATTTCAATTTTTCAAGTGAGCAATTTCCAGTGAAGATTCTAACCCCAGGAGCGACGTGCCAAGGGTGTGCCAGTGTGTATTTTGTGCCCAGTTTTATTTGTTTGATCCAAGGATTTTGGGTCTTGGGCCTAAGTCTTCTCATACATGAAGTTACCTATACTTAGCCATATTTCGCTTTCATATCATTCAAGACATTCCCCAATAATCTCTCAAACACTTAGATAATTATTTCACCTAATTCAGTGTCCCAAACTCCTTTCCTCATTTCAAGGAACTCATTCAAGCTTCAAGCTCTCATTAAAATCTAAGTCAAGCTTATTTATGTTATTTAAGACCATCATGGCCCCCCTACATCAAACCAAGTTCAAAGGAATTTCGGTTGGCTAAGTTTTTCACAAGTACCACTAGGAGGGTCAACTTTAAAGGGGAATAACTCTTATCATACAAAGAATTGGGTGGCCCACAACCTTCCAAATTGAATCTCTTTGAATTATCTTTCCAACGCACTTGGTTTCACCTTATTTAGAGTTCAGATGAAGACATCATGCCCATTTTCATAGTACTCGTATGTGTAGGGGTATATACAGGTTTTTGCCAAATTCTATTTCATTAATGGCATTCCATTAATTTAGTCATTTCTATTGGTCTTTTGGCAATTCTTATGCTATCTTAACATGTCCAAAAGACCTAAACCCCATTCCTAAAGATCAAATTCAATCCTCCTAATTGGAATACACTCTCAAATTCTCTCAAGAGACTCTATCAAAACCCCAATACAAATTCAAGGAAACTCAATAACTAGTTGTGGATTTCAAGATCCCATTCCAAGATTCAAGTCTGTCTTAACTCAATTTCAAGAAATTCAAGGTCTATTTATGTGATTTTCACTCATGGGTACCTTTCACCCATAAAGCCCAATCTTCCATTTCTATGAAAATTACATGCTTTCAAGTTGTGTTGCTTATGGGTATTATTCATTAGAGATTATAATCATATACTATATTGGGATTGTATGAAATTTTGGTTGAAAATATATGATTACTTATTTTTAAGTCTATACCATGAGATGTTTTACCTATTATGATTATGTATGTTTTAAGCTTTAGAACCATGATTTCTCTTGGGATTTGATGAGGGATTCCAATCTATTTTGTAAGATGGTATTACCAAGTATTGGTGGGATATTTTACTTCAAGATTTCTTGCATAATTTCATACTTACATTGTTTTATATTAGCATTATACACCCACCATGTGTTTGATAAAATGTCCGAATTATGTATCTTGAGTTGTTGAAGGTCTAGAGCATGGTATATGAGTTGAATGACTTTATGATGATGAAAATATGGTATTTATGTGTTTATTTCATGGAAAGTTTCTATAGTTATGGAAATTAATCGAATTGAGGGGTTAGTAACTCATTAACCAAATTGATAGATTGGTACCTCATTAACCGAATTGAGGGGTTGGTTCTCATTAACCAAATTAGGGGATGAGACATCATTAACCAAATTGAGGGGTTGGGACCTCACTAACCGAATTGACGGGTTGGTACTTTAATCACCTAGTTAAGGGGTGGTATATTCGATAACCAAGTTGAGGGGTTGGTACCTCAAGCACCTACGATGGGAGATGATAAACCCATTAGCCAAATGATGGTCTCTTTTTACGCATGTAATATATTCTACATAGGCATATTTTACTTCAAGTATCATTCATACATGTCATATTGTTAGTATGTTATTTATTGCTAATGATTATGCATTTTGCCTATGATGCCTATCTCTTGTTGCATTGCATCCTACATACTTAGTACATTCAAACTTACTAACGCATGCTCTATGCCTATATGATGTTACCATGTAGGAACAGAAGCTCCATTTGGCCATCACCCTCCTCCATATGGCTAGTACGAATTCTCTCAAGTTTGTTGGTGAGTCCTTCATTCCTGGGATAATGCCTATGTTCTTATGCTATATATTAAGACACTTTTTCCTTCACTATATGCTTTAACTATGAAGATGAGGCCAGTTGCTTATCTTTGTCCCCCACCCACCCTAAGTTCTATGTTTAGAGGTGTTATTGGACAAGATATGTATTGATGCTATGATCTTTGACTCTATTGACTCTATGATATTTTATGCTATGAAAGATATGCCTTATCCCCAGTTATCCCTATTTATGATCTTTTATTGATAATTTATTACTTTTACAATCAAGGATGTGTAATGATATGTCAAGAGGCTTGCTTAGGGTCCCTTCGGGTTCCTCGTGTGCCGTGTCACGTCTAGTCCATAGGTTTGGGTCGTGATAGGGACCAAATCATTATCTCAGTAATTCCCATGGTGATTCACTCATTTTGACATGGGAGCGATTCAAAGGATGCTTGAGGAGTGCTTTAGACCATGGCATTTTATACACAACACTAGTGGTGAGTTTCTATCGAGCACTAAACTTAGATAATCAAGCATAAGCAAATGTTCTTATGGGAGGTTCAGTCTTAGGAAAATCATTTATAGAAGTTGTTGAATAGATGGACAAGTTGGTTGATATTCACCATGTGTATAGACTTATATGGGAGCAACCAACTAGTTACACTGATACCTCTGATAGGAACTCTGAGCAATCTAAGATAAATGATAAAAACTTCCAAATGCTTGATGAAAAAAGAGAAAATCTAGAGATGCTAATGAAACAAACGTAAGATCTAAACACCCCAGAGAGTAGTCAGGAAAGCCACCACAACAAGGATACAAGCCATAAGAAGGAAAGTGGTAGGAGTAGTTGGTTCATGCTACCGCACCATCACTATAAGGGAGATGGATGTTATAGAGTTGAAGACATGCTTGCCCAGTTGGTAAATAGGGCAGATACACAAGAAGAGATGTTGAGAGAGACCAAGTTCGATATTATCAAGATAAACTATAAAGTTGACCAACTTTCGATGGCAATTCAACACCATAACAGCCATTTAGGACTTATATAAACACAACTGGATATGATTCAGAGTGGCATGATGAAAGAGGCAAAGTCTAGTGACAAGGATTCACCAAATCTTAAGTAAGTCTGAGTACTCAAGATGTCTAAGTCGTGCCGCAACAATAAATTAGGCGCTACTTGGGAGGCAACCCAAGCATTTTTTATGTTTTAGCATAGTTTTTTGAGTTTATTTTCAGTTTTTGAATTCTTAGTTGATTGTTTTTTTTATTAGTATTTTTGTCATTGGGTTTGTTGCATCTAAGGTGCAAGTGCTTTTATGAAGAGTATACAAGTTTAGGACAAAGATAGTAGGTTTTGTTTAGAATTACATTTGATTCAGTCTCTATGACTAGGCTTACGAGTCGTATTGCACTCTATGACTCTTAATCCTATCTTGTAGAGAGATACAGTGAGCAGGTTAAGAGGCACTCCACCCACGATCCAACTTTATGACTCATAGTTCCAACTACGAGTCGTGGATAGGTTTTGTGAAACCCAGGTATGTTTTTAAATTTTGCTAAGTGTTGAGTGGTCTATGAAACCAGGACTTATGAGTCGTAGACCAAGCTACGACTTGTAGTTAGGGTTTCATAGACCCAATCCAGTGAATTTAAATTGTTGACCCGATAAAGTATAAAACAAGGTCAAAATTAATTTGACCCCTTTTTTTACCCTAATTACCGATGTATTTACCAAATGTTTTCCCTTCCCTGTTATTTTCGATCATCCTCTCCGACATCGGTGGGTGTTTTTTGGCAAGAAATTCTGGCAATACCTAAGGTTTTTGGATGCACATTGTTTCTTCTTCTTATTCAAGTCTATCATCTCTTGTGGTAAATTCTTTCTACAATTTTGATCCTTTCACTTGCCTTGTTAGTGTTTGATTATGATGATCATGATATGCTTGGTTGTGAGCTTGAATTTGAAATGCCCAAAAATATGCTTCAGAAATGCCCATAATCATAATTTTCATATATCTCAAAATCTATGCGTGATCGAAAATTTGACATCATTTCTCGATCAAGGGGCACAATTGAGTGGGAAGTGGGTATAACCTACATTTTAGAGGACCTATAGAGAAAAATAATTTTCGATAATTTTCTTTATCCAGTGTACATCCGTGACCATGCTAAGACGCGGACTGAGCACAAATCAATGTTAAATTATCCTCTGTGATGGGTTCGCATCATGGACTAGACGTGGACCAGTTTAACTTTTTCCTTAGTTTTTCATTTCAGCCTAGGGCATTGGGCTCATAGCTCCATAAGTACCTATGCGTGAAAACACTTATACTTAGTAATTTTTCAACTCTATATCACTCAAGACCCTCTCAAAAACCTCTCCAAGACATAACCAAATATTCTATTAAATTTCAAGGATTTCAAGCCTAACTTTGGAACTCAAGGATTCTCTTCAAGCTCCAAGTTCTCTCCAAGCTCAACTCAAGAAAACCCAAGTTTGAGGTATGTGGATTTCATCCATTAGGTCCTTTCACCCGTGGAGCCCAAACTTCCTTTTTATAGAAATTACATGTTTTCAAGTTGTATCATCTACGGGTGTCTCTTGTAATGGATTTTAACAATAAATTATGTTGGGGTTTTATAAAATATTGATTGATTATGCAAGTCTATCTATGTTAAGATTCTACTATGAGTTGGTTTTGTCTATTGAGACTATGCATGTTTTGAGTTGCGAAATTATGATCTATTATGAGGTTTGATGATGGATTTCAAGGTATCTTACATGAGGATTTTACTAAGTATTGGTGTATTAATTTACATTGAGTTTTCTCATATTATTTCACTCTTGAAATACTTGATTTTGAACAAGCATTATGAACCCACCAAGTGTTTTATAAAATATCTTGACAAGGATTCTCAAGTTATCGATGATCTACTACATGGTTTGTGAGTTAATTGACTATATGATGATTAAGGACTTACATGTATGCACTGAATTCATAAAAAGCATCTATGGTGTTTCAAGTAGACCACACCTTGTTGGGGGTTACATGCCTAATCACCTTGTTGAGAGAGTCACATGCCTCAACCACCTTGTTGGGGGGTGACATGCCCAATCACCATGTTGAGTGGTGGACACCTCGATCACCTTGTTGGGGGTTGACATGCCCAATCACCTTGTTGAGAGGTGGATACCTCAATCACCATCCAAGGGGTGATATACCTTGGATTCCAAGTAGTAGTTGCTTGGTCTATATTGATTATGGTCTCTTCCCACACATGTAATATATATTTTGAAAATTATATGATTTACAAGCATGTTTTACTTCAAGCATTGATCATGCATGCCATATTGATATTATACCTATCCATTGCTTATGATTATGTGTTTTGACTATGTTGGCTTATGTCTTGTATTGCATCCTACATACTTGGTACATTCAAATGTACTAATGCATACTTTATGCCTACATGATGTTACCATGTAGGGATTGAAGCACCTCTTGATCATCCTCCATGTGGCTAGTTTGGTGCTCTGGAGATAAGCTTTGGTGAGTCCTCAAGTCCGAGGACACTATCCTTGTTACTCTTGCTATATTAAGATTTCTTCTTGTTGAATAGTTGTTATTGTGAAGGTGAGTCCGGAGAGTGTCTTGGCCCTGCTCCAATCTATGTTAGAGGTGTTCTTAAAACATTTGATGTACTTATGCTATGAGTCTGACTCTTGAATGTTTTTATGAATTACCAAGACTTTGCTTTGTCCCGCTTCCCTTATTTATATGGCTTGTTGTATTTATTTTTCTTTTGCGACCAAAGATGTGTGATTGTTATGCTAAGAGGCTTGTTTAGAGTCCCTTTGGGTTCCTATTCACTATGTCATATCTAGGCCCTAGGCTTAGGTCATGACAAACTTTATATTAGAGCACTAGGCTATTAATGGTCCTCAAAATCCAACACACCGTGTCGATTAGAGTCTGATTCATAGTTGTGAAGCATGCCACAACTATAAATGGGAGGCTATAAGGTGTTTTAGGAAATATTTCACTTCTTCAAATAGTCTATATTGTGCTTTAGATATGAGTGTAAGGCTTATTTTCCCCTAACAAATTCTTTGCCCTTCTAGATTGTGTCGATTCCAAGAGGGAGACTAAGGAGAGCCTGTACACCTGAGGAGCAACTGGCTTCTCCTACTCCTCAACTTCCTCAAGATGGAGGGGTGGCCTAAGATGAGTTTTAGGATGTTATTATGATGTTGCTTATGCTATGACTGAAATGATCCCAAAAATTATCCGTAAATATAAAAATTGTAATTTCCATATATCTCAAAATCCATGTATGATATCAAAAATCCAACTTCATATTCTTGTTCAGGGGGCAAAATTGAGTGGGAGTTGGGTCTAACCGCGATTTCAAAACAACCATAACGAAATTTGAGTTTTATAAGTTTGCGCAAAATAGTGGCAATCCGCGTTGGTGGAGATATGTATTCTCTTGCCAGTGATTTTTACCTCAGACCAAGGCTTTTGGGTGTTGGACCTAAGTCTTCCCATGCATGAAATACCTATACTTAGCCATATTTCACCTTCATATCATGTAAGACGTTCCCCAATACTCTCTCAAACCCTTAGACTAATATTTTTCTCAAAATTCAAGTGTCCAAATCTCTTCCAGATCTTAAGGAATTCATCAAGCTTCAAGTCTCCATTCAAATCTTCATCAACAAATTCTACAAAACTAAGGTATGTGGGTTTCAACCAATGTGTCTTTTCACCCTTGGTGCCCAAGCTTCTTTTTTACCTAAATTGCATGATTTAAAGTTGATTTACTTATGGTTTTAGTTATTATGAATTAGACTATAAACTATGTTGGGGTTTCATGACATTGTGACTATTTTAGCATGTTTTGAGCTACGAATCTAAGATCCGTTGTGGGATTTTATGGAGGGTTTTACATTGAATTTTCTTGCATGATTTCATCCCTAAATTGCATGATTTTACACTAGCACTATACACCCGCCAAGTGTTTGATAAAATATTCAGTTATGATTTCTTGAGGAATTGAAGGTCCAATGCATGTCTTATGAGTTAAATGACTTTATGGTGATAAAAGGAATGTATGTATATGATATTCTCCTAAATCATGTTGGTATTGACCATGCCCCACTCGGGGGGTTGTAAGCTCGGGTAAGCAATTGAGGGATTTGTACCTTAATCACCATAGGTTATAGGGTTAGATAATCCACTAACAAATCAAGGGGTTTGTACCTTGATAACCGAGTTGAGGGGTTTGTATCTTAATCACCATAAGTGGTATGATTTGATGATCCACCAAGCATATCAAGAGATTTGTACCTTGACAACCAATTGAGGGGTTGGTACCTCAATCACTATAGGTGATAGGGTAAGATAATCGACCAACCAATTGAGGGGTTAGTACCTCTATAAACTATGAATCTTATAATGATGGTCTCTTCTTGAACATATATTATATTCTATATAATCATGATTTTACTTCAAGTATCATTCATACATGCCATATCGTTATTATGCTATCAGTTGCCTTTGTTTATACATTTTGATTATGTTGTCTATGTCTTGTTGCATTGCATCCTACATACCTAGTACATTCTAACATACTAATGTAGACTCTATGCCTACATGATATTACTATATAAGAACCGAAGCTCCTATTGATTCTTCTCACATGGTTAAGATGGATTGCTCAAGTTAGCTTTTGGTGAGTCCTCGTGTCCAAGGATAATATCTATCTTCTCCCATGCTTATGTTTAGACTATACCTATTTCCATTATTATGAGGGTGATCCTGGTTGCTTATCTTGGCCTCCACTAAGTTCTACGTTTAGAGGTATTGTTGAATAAGTTATGTAATGATGCTATAAGCTGGAATTTCTCTCTGACTCCCTTAATGTTTTATGAATGAAGGGTTTCCCTTAGTCCCTATTCCCTTATTTCAACTTTTTTAATTGTGTTTAATTGCTTTCATAACCAATTATGTGTAATGATATGTTATGAGGCTTGCTTGGGGTTCCTTCGAGTCTCCCATGCACTGTGTCACATCTAGGCCCTAGTCTGGGTCATTATAAACTTGGTATCAGAGCACTAGGTTATTAATAATCCGTGAAGTCCAACACACCACATCAATTAGAGTCTTATTAATGGATGTGAAGTGCACCATGACTATGAATAGGAGGTTGTAAAGCATTCTAGAAATATTTCACTTCTTCATGATCTATGTCGTGCAATATAGTTAGTCCCCTAGGGATTATTATTAATCCTTAACCATTACATTTTAGGGTATGTTTAGAGCTACTCAAGATAGTGATATATCAAATGCGCAGGTTCACAATGCTCTGTGGGTATTGGCCAAAGCGGTGACTAATTTGACAACTCAATTCAATCAATGAGTTAGTGTTGAGACTTCGAATGGTAAGAGGAGAGGTAGTGAGACCAAGAGGGCCCATGTTGGGGGTAAGTTCCAAAGTCCCAAATTTAGAGGTGGTAGTGGTGTGGTACCTTATGATAGGTGCCCAAGATATGGTAGAGGCCATGATAGCTTATGCTTGAGGGGAACTAATATTTGTTATTATTGTGGAGTGTTAGGTCATAAGGTAAATGACTGTCCTCATAAATGTAATAAGGGTAAGGGAGGTGATGAAAGGTTGGCTATTGATGGGGTGTCAAATTCAAAGTGGCAAGATGGCTATGAATGGAGAACTAATCATAAGTGTACAAGGTGTGGAAGGTACCATGGCGGGCCATGCTTGAGGAAGACTAATGCTTATTATGGTTGTGGTGAAGTGGGTCACAAGTTAGTTGATTATCCATATGCTCGAAAGAGGTGTAAGGGTGGTCGACCTTTAAAACAAGGTATCATGTTAATTAACAGGCTTAAGAAGGGGATGATGCCCAATGTTGTTACTGGTATGTTCAAGTTTCTTTTGACTTTGATATACATATATTGATAGGTTTGGTGTGCCTCTATTTTTTTCATTATTCTTATTGGTTACTAGTGGGCTTCTTGTGTGTTTCGAGTTGTTATGTGAACCTTTGGTGTCTACCCTTTAGTTGAATATATTAGTGCTAGAAAGTTCATAGGTGTGCATCCATGTTCATATTGCATTAGGTATTGTCTTTTGGCTTGTTGTAGTTGATATGGTGGATTTGATGTCATACTTAGGATGGAATAGTTGCATGCATATTATGTCGCCATTGATAGTAGGACTCGTACATTTAGACTCCAACTCCCTAATAAATCCATCTTTGAGTGGGAGATTGTCAAGTGGTAGCAAAAGAAGTGGATCCATTTCTTGTCTTAAGGTACAATTAATTGCTAAGGGTTGTATTTATCATCTTGTAGGAATTAAGGGTGTTGAACCTAAGTTATTTCTATTGGGTTATTCCGGTGATAGATGAGCTATGGAGTGTCGTTTCTGACATTTTGAAATTGGGGTAGTATATTTTGGTTTGACTTGTACACCGACTATGTCTATAAATCTCATGAATAGGGTCTTTAGTCTTACTTTATTAAGTTTATGGTAGTTTTGGTGGTGATATGTTAGTTTGTTTCCCAAGTGAGGAGGCGCATGTGAGCCATTGGAAGGTAGTACTACAAAGTTTAGGGAAGAGAAGTTGTATGCTAAGTATTACAAGTGCGAGTTTTGGTTGCAAGAGGTTGCCTTCCTAGGTCATGTGTTTTCGGGGGAAATGGTATTAAGGTGGATCCTAAAAAGATGGAAGTAATCGATGGTTCGTCTAAACCTTTGATTTCATCAAATATTAGGAGCTTCTTAGGCTTAGAGGGTTATTACCGAAGTTTGTGAGTAGGTTCTCTTCTATTACTTCTCCTATGACATAGTTGACCCCAAGTAAGGCTAATGACCCCAAGTAAGGCTAATGATGTGATCGATGTTTTGAGTAGGGTGATTTGATAGGTCCGGGGGTCACTATTTCTTATGTCATTCCTTTACATTAATAGGTTTCCTATGTCTCCCGAATGGTGATGTGAGTCTGTTGTGACTAGAAGGTCTGTAAGGGTTACCCTATATTTTTATTGCAAAGAGTCTTGGCTTTTGAATTTTGTTGAATTGGGCTTGATGGGTTGGAGGTCTTGGGACAGTTTGACTACATGCATATCATGATTCCAATGATGTACAACCCATAAGGTGTAATATGAAGGTTAAGGATAGAAGATATATTTTGGTCAACTACAATGGGCTAGTCACTTCTCTAAGATTGATCTTCGATTCAAATTTCGTGTCCAAGTGAGGATGAGGGTAGGGATATCCCTAAGTGTCTTTTCAGACCGAAGTGAGCATTTTGAGTCATGGTAGGGTTGGTTTGTTGACTAATTCATTGGCTATGTTAATGGGTTTCACGAATAGGGTCTTAAAACCCTACCTTGGCATATTTGTGGTAGCCTCTAGTGATGGAGACTCAATTTATTTAGTGCTTGTGAATCATTTGGGGGTAAAGTTGCAAGTTTTGGGAGATGAGTAGTTGTTTGCTAAATATGATAGGTGTGAATTGAGGGTAACAAGAAGGTGGTTAGAACTCCACATGGATTATGATATGAGTGGGCATTATAACCCCAGTAAGGCTAATGTTATGGCCAGTATTTTGAGTAGGGTGTCCATATGTAGCCTAGTTCATGCTGATGGTGGTAGCAAAGGGGTGACTAGAGAGGTCTGCGGATTGACTATGGTGGTATTGTGGTTGTTGGTGGATCAAAACTCTTTCTTGGTTGATTAGGTAGAAGCAGAGCAAGATCTTGATCCCTCGTTGTGAGAATTGAAGGCTTTGGTGAGCATTAGCAAGGTGGAGGTTTTCTCCCAGGGGTGATATAGTACCCTTAGGTATCGAGATAAGTTGTGTACCTAGTGTGGATGACTTGATAAAGAGGCTTCTTGATGAGACTAATAATAGATATCGTTCTAACATTATTATAGTCCTTTTGAGGCTCTCTACGATAGGCATTGTATATCACCGGTTGGGTGATTTAAAGTGGGAAAAATGGCTTTGTTTGGTCTAAATCTTGTCATGGAGGCTACGACAAAGGTGAGGTTGGTAAGGGAAAGGCTAATAACAGCCCAAAGTCATCAAAAGTCCTATGCCAACATAAGGAGAAGGGATCTTGAATTTGACGTTGTGATTGGGTCTATTTGGAGGTTTCACCCATGAAAAGTGTGATCTGGTTTGAAAAGAGAGGGAATTTAGTTTATGGTTTGTGGGTTCTTATAGAGTGTCGAGGAGAACTGGTAAGGTCACATACGAATTAGAGTTGCCTATGAATAGGGATATGGTTCGTCTGGTTTTTTTCATGCATCTAGCTTGAGGAGATGTGTTGGTGACTCAAGTACTATAGAACTCTTTGAGGTTGTAGGTTTTGTGGAGGGTAAGTTAGATAAGGAGAAGATCTCGATGGAGATATGGGATAGATATATAGAAAGAGTTGATTAATAAGGAGGTAGTATTCGTCAAGACACTTTGGAAGGATTGTCAAGTCGATAGTCACTCAAGGAGCTAGAGCTGGCATGGAAAAGCAATATTTGTACCTCCTTCATTCTATTCAAGCTTATGATAACACATCAAGTCCTTTTCTTTATGGTTCCAAATCTTAAGTTGAATCCTCATGTCATTGCATACATTCATATCTAAATTGACTATGTTTATGCATTTTAATTAGTTGCCTATCTCTTATTGCATTGCATCCTACATACTTAGTACATTAAAAAATGCTAACTCATACTCTATGCCTACATGATATTATAATATAGTAACCGAAGCTCCTACTGATTCTTCTCCACGTAGCTAGACATGTTATTCAAGTTAGCTTTTGGTGAGTCCTCAAGTCCGGGGACAATATCTACCTTCTCTTATACTTACGTGTAGACTATATCTCGTATACTTGGATTACCTATTGCCATTATTATAAGGGTGAGCCCAGTTGCTTGTCTTGGCCTCTAATAAGTTCTATGTTTAGAGGTGCTATTGGATAAGTTATATAATGATGCTAGAAGCTTGAATTCCTCTATGAATCACATAATGTTTTATGAAATGAAGGTTTTTCCTTAGTTCCTCTCCCCTTATTTCCATTTTTTTAATTGTATATAATTGTTTCCGCAACCAAAGATGTGTAATGATATGTTATGAGGCTTGCTTGGGGTTCCTTCGGGTCCCCCATGCATCATGTCACATCTAGGCCCTAGTTTGGGTTATGACATTGACCAACCAAATTTACCAAGGAGTCCAATCCCCTCATGCTCCCCTTCTGGATTCTAGGGTGAGAGATTCATTAGAATGAACCCATCGGCGTTCCATGGATCCAAGATAGATAAGGATCCCCAAGAGTTCATCGATGAGATATACAAAGTGCTATCTACTATAGGGGCTAGTTCAGAGGAGAAGGCAAACTTGGCAGCCTACCAACTCACAGGGGTAGCTCAAATTTGGTTGACACAATGGAAGTCGGAGATGAGAGATAATGATGCTATTTCTTGGGAGGATTTCAAAGCCACATTCCCCAATCAATTCTTTCTTATCAAGCTAAGGGAGGCTAAAATAATGGATTTTATGAACCTTAAGTAAGGTTCCATGAGTGTGAGGGAGTATTCCCTAAAGTTCAACCAACTCTCCAAGTATGCCCAACAATTGGTTGCCAAGCTGAGATCAAGGATGAACAAATTTATGTCGGGTGTGTCCAACTTGGTTAATGAGGAGTGTTGTACTACCATGCTAATAGCTGATATGGATTTCTCCTACCTTACAAAATATGTGGAACAACTAAAGTGGGAAAAGCTTAGAAAGAGAAGAAGTACTGAGTCCAAGAGGGCTCATTTTGAAGGTAGATTACAAGGTTCCAAGGTTGGCCAGTTTCAGAAAGGCCATAAGTCCCAATGCCAAGGTCTTATAATGCTCCTAATAGAAGGTTTGCTAATGACAATACTAGATTCTAAGGTGGTGGTGGTGGGTTGCCTAACCCTATATACCAAAGATATGGTAGGAGCCATAATGGCTCATGTTGTGGAGAAGTGGGTCATAAGGTGATTGATTGTCCTCATGCTCAAAACAAAGGTAGAGATGGTGTCTATAAGGCCAAGGTATAAATGTGGGTCCAAAAGGAAGAGGAAGCCAACAAGGGAGTGTTCCAAGGCAAAATAGATTATATGCTCTTCAAGGGAGACAAGGGGTGGATGAGGCACTTGATGTACAAGTATGTTAAAGGTTTTCAATTTTAATATGTATGTTTTGATAGACCCAAGTGCCGCTCTTTCTTTTATTACTCCTTTTGTTGCCAAAAAGCTTCATGTTAGTCCTAAATGGTTGTGTGAACCTTATGAAGTATCAACACTCATTGGTGACTCCATTGTTGCTAAAAAAGTATACAGAAATTGCACCATGTTCATAGTGCCTAAAATCTTACCTTGTGATTTTGTTAAATTAGATATGGTGGATTTTTCTGTCATTCTTGGGATGGATTGGTTGCATACATATCATGCTTCTATTGATTATAGAATCCATCGGGTTAAATTCCAATTCTGTAATGAACCCGTCCTTGAGTGGAAAAGGTTGTGATGTGGTGGTCAAGGGTAGATTCATTTCTTCCTTTAAAGACCAAAAGTTAATTTCTAAGGGTTGTCTCTATCATCTTGTGAGGGTTAGGGATGTTGAGTCCAAAGTCATTACTATCAAGTTGGTTCTGGTGGTTAGTGAGTTTCTTGATGTCTTTCCCGATAAGCTTCCCAGTGATCCTCCCAAAAGGGAAATAGACTTTAGTGTATACCTCCTTTCTGATACCAACCCATTTCTATTTCCCCTTGCCATATAGCCCTGGTGGATTTATAGTAGTTGAAGGAGCAATTGAGGGATTTGTCGGAGAAGGGTTTTATAAGGCCTAGTAAGTCACCTTGGGGTGCACTGGTGTTGTTTGTTAAGAAAAAGGATAGTTCTCTTAGAATGTGCATTGATTACCGACAACTTAATAGAGTCACCATAAAAAACAAGTACCATCTACCAAGGATTGATTACCTTTTATATCAACTTCAATAGGCTAATCACTTTTCGAAGATTGATGTTCGATTCGGGTATCGCCAAGTAAAAGTGAGGGAGTGTGACATTCCCAAGACGGCTTTCTTGACTAGGTATGGGTACTTTGAGTTTTTGGTTATGTCCTTTGGGTTGACTAATGTACCAGCTATATTTATGGATCTCATGAATAGGGTCTTTAAACCCTACCTTGACTTATTTGTGGTGGTTTTTATTGATGATATCTTGATTTATTCCCGTAGTGAGGAGGAGCATGTGTATCACTTGAGGTTGGTGTTGCAAATCTTGTGGGAGAGAGTTTGTATGCTAAATATGAAAAATGTGAGTTTTAGTGGAAAGAGGTTGCTTTTCTAGGGCATGTAGTGTCGAGTGATGGCATTAAAGTAGATCGTAAGAAGATGGAGATGAATAGAGATTGGCCTAGACCTTTTGCCCATGGAGTCCAAAATTCCTATTTATGGAAATTGCATGCTTTCAAGTTGTATCATCTATGGGTATCTCTTATTATGGATTTTGACTATAAATTATGTTGGGGTTTTATGAAATGTTGATTGATTATGCATGTCTATATATGTTAAGCTTATACTATCACTTAGTTTTATCTATTGAGACCATGTATGTTTTGAGCTACGAAACTATGATTTATTATGAGGTTTGATGATTGATTTCAAGGTATCCTACATTAGGGTTTTACTAAGTGTTGGTGGGTTGAGTTAGATTGAGTTTTCTCATATTATTGCACTCTTTAATTGCATGATTTTGGACAAGCATTATCAAGCCACCAATTGTTTGATAAAATGTCTTAACAAGGATTCTCAAGTTATCGATGGTCTATTTCATGGTTTGTGAGTTAAGTGACTATATGATGATTAAGTTCTTGCATGTATGCATTAAATTCATTAAAAGTATCTATAGTTCCCCAAGTATACCACACCTTGTTGAAGGGTGACATGCCTAATCACTTTGTTGAGGGGGTCACATCCCTCAACCACCTTGTTGGGAGGTGACATGCCTAATCACCATGTTGAGGGGTGGATACCTCGGCCACCTTATTGGGGCTGATATGCCCAATCACCATGTTGAGGGGTGAATACCTCGGCCACCTTGTTGGTGGGTGATATGCCCAATCACCATGTTGAGGGGTGGATACCTCGATCACCTTGCTGGGGGGTGACATGCCCAATCACCTTGTTGAGGGGTGGATACCTCAATCACCTTCCAAGAAGGTGACATGCCTTGGATTCCAAGTAGTAGTTCACTTAGTCTATGTTGATTATGGTCTCTTCCCACGCATGTAATATATATTTTGCAAATTATATGATTTATAAGTTATATTTTGCTTCAAGCATTAATCATTCATGCCATATTGATATTATACCTAGTCCTTGCTTATGATTATGTGTGCCTAATATTAATGGGTTAAGAAAGAGGATAATGGAAGAAGCTCACCATTCCCGATATTCCATCCATCCAGGATCGACTAAGATGTACCATGACATGAAGGGAGTGTTTTGGTGGGGAGGCATGAAAAAAGACCTTGCAGAATTTGTAGCTCAATGTCCCAGTTGTCAAAAAGTGAAGGTAGAACACACAAAGTCAGGAGGTTACATGTAATGTATAGAACTTCCAACTTGGAAGTGGGATATGATCAATATGGACTTCGTTACTGGTTTACCTTGCTCATTTCCGAAGTATGATTCTATATGGGTAATAGTTGACAAACTCACAAAGTCAGCACATTTCCTACCTGTCAGGAGTGACTATACAGAAGAGGAGTCTGCCAAACTATACCTTAAACAGATAGTCAGGCAACATAGAGTTCCAATCTCTATTATATCAGATCGAGGGGCTCAATTCACTGCAAAGTTTTGGAAGTTTTTCCAAAGGAGTTTAGGAGCGCAAGTAAATTTGAGCACAGTATTCCATCCTCAAATAGACGGTCAAGCGGAACGCACCATTTGGACACTTGAAGATATGTTGCGTGCTTGCTCATTGGACTTTAAAGGTAGTTGGGTTGACCATTTGCCACTTATTGAATTCGCCTATAATAATAGCTACCATTCAAGTATCAAGATGGCACCTTATGAATCTTTGTATGTAAGGAAGTGTAGATCTCCAATTAGATGATTTGAAGTGGGGGAAACTACCTAACTTGGGCCAGATCTAGTATACCAAGCTATGGAGAAAGTTAAGGTGATACAGCAACGACTAGAAATAGCCCAAAGTCGTACAAATCATATGCAGATTGGACCTACCTCCTTTTCTACCATTTGATAACCTCCTACTCAAAAACGGGTTCATAGGGAGTCGAATTCTAACTTTATGGGTTCTACATCTATGAAGACACAATATACATGCAACCATTCCATCCCTAGTATGACATCTAAACCACCACATCTACTCCAATAAGCCACAAGGCAAGACTTAATGCAATACGAACCCGGATCAACACCTATGAACCTTCTAGCAATAATACACTCAACAAAAACGATAGACACCAAAGGTTCATATAACAAATTGGGATACACAAGAAGTCCACTAGCAACCAAAAGAAATAATGAAAGGAATAATGAAACTCGGATCCATCAAATATCAAAACCTTCAACTTACCTTCCTTTGCCTTCCTCTTTGAAGTGACATGATCAACTACAAGAGCAAAGAACAATAATTAGGGGGGAAAACTTATCCAACTCTATAGCATGACTTAGAACATGAAGAAGGAAAACATTTCCTGAAACGTCTTATAGCCTCCTACTCATAGTTGTGGTGCACAACACAACCATATATAAGACTCTAATCGATGGTGTGTTAGACTCCAAGGATCTAACAACCTAGTGCTCTGATACCATCACCAATATAACCTAAACCTAGGGCCTAGATGTGACTGACAAATTGAGAATTCGAAGGAATCCCAAGCAAGTCTCATAACATATCATTACACATCATTGGTTGTGAAAGTAACTAAAATGAAAATAAGAGATAAACATGAATAAAGGAAATTAGGACTAAGGGTAAACTTCCATATCATAAATATCAAAAAACAAGAGAGTCAAGATCTATAGCATAGATACAAGACATGTCCAATAACACCTCCACTACATATATAAAAGCGGAGGCCAAGACAAGCAACTGGGCTCACCCTCATAGTAATGACAATAAGTACTCCAAAATATACAAGATATAGTCTAAGGGTAAGCATGATAGAAGATAGATATTTCCCGGACATGAGGACTCATCAAAAGCTAACTTGAACAACCCATCTAGCCACGTAGAGAAGTAAGATGATTAAATCGAGCTCTATTTCATACATGGTAACACCATGTAGGCATAAAGTATGCGTTAGTACATTTGAATGTACTAAGTATGTGGGATGCAATTCAACAAGATATAGGCATCATAATCAAAATGCATAATTATAAGCAATAGATAGCATAATACAATATGGAATGTATGATCAATGCTTAAGTAAATCATGCTTTAAAAATCATTAATCTTACATACAACATAATATAAGTGTGGGAAGAAACCTCAATTGACATAATATAAGACCAAGCGAGCTACAACTTGGAATCCCAATGTTAACCTTACACTAGAAGGAAGGGGAAAGTTACTTTCCAAGGTGAACCTCCTAATGCCTAAGTGGATCCACTAAGCCTTATGTGAACCGGGTACTCATCTTTAGTTCTTGGACTCGGGTACTCACCTCAAGCCTAGAATTGGGTACTCACCTAAAGCCCTTATATTTAGGGTACTCACCTCTTAGAGATTTGGGAACTCGCCTCTAATCCCTTCACCTATGGTGGCACGTAGTTCTAGGACTTAGGGACTCGACTCTAGTCTACTAGGTTCTAAGTCTAATCCCATGGAATATGTAAGATAATCATACTTTAATAACTCTTAATAAATATAGAGACATGTCATGAGTAGCTCTTAACATCATTGACCTCAAATAGTGAGCCTAACTTCAATCATAAGAATGGGTCATCATCAACATTATGCTTTCATTAAGTTCAACACCAAAGGCTCACAAGAGGTATAATCTTAAGAAAGGGGCTTAATTCGGCCCTACAACAACATCAATATTTTCATGATTTAAACACATCTTTAGAAAGCTCATGATCATCATAGAGTCACTTGAATCATAATTCAACCAATAGATCATCAAAACTTAAAGAATCTTTAAAAAGGCATTTTATCAAACACTTCGAGGGTGTGTAATGCTAGTGTAAAACCATGCAATTCAAGAGTGAAATCATCCTATAAAATTCAATGTAAAACCCTTGATAGATACTTGATAATACCCTTAAGAAATATACATCAAAGCCCTTCATCAATCTCACAGTAGATCTTAGATTCATAGCTCAAAACATACTAAAACATCACCATTTCATAAACCCCAACATAGTGTGCAGTGAATTTCATAATAAGTAAGACCCGTGAGTAAATCAACTTTAAATCATGTAATTTTAGGTAAAATTATGCTTGGTCATCATGGGTGAAAGGAACCCATGAAAGAAACCCACATATCTTGACTTTGGAGAGTTTCTTAAAGAAGATTTCAAGTGGAGACTTGAAGATTGAATGAAATCTTTAGATCCGGAAAGAGATTGGGACACTTGAATCTTAAGGAGGTCTTGGGGCTTGACTTGATTTACTTGAATTCAAACAAGACTTCTTGAAAACCGTGAGCATGGATGAAGAATTTGATAAAGATTAGAGAGGAATTGAGAGGTTTTTGGTTGATTTTTAGTGCTCAAAACGGCTTGGAAATGAGGGATTTTAGTGTATATATGTATAGGGTTATTACGCAATTGCCCTAGAGTAAAAAGAACAATTCTCAAAAAATTTTGAACTAGTCCGTGTCAGGTCTGCATCGCGGACCCGTCGCTGATAGCTACTATTTTTCTTAACTCTTACAAAAAATTATTTTTATTGGAACGGACAAAGTATACCTTGTATGTACTCATTTTTCTATATAATATTTCCCTCTAAACGAGAATATCAGGTCAGATTTATGAAATTCTATATGAATTTTGAGATATTAAAAAAAATATATCATATGGTCTTTTCGAGCTATGTGGAGAGGTGTTTAAATATCCCTAATTTGAGATATAAGAGAATTATGATTATTGGGGCATTCCTAGGAAAGTGTGGGCTGTTCCACATCTACCATTTAGCCCGATTTACCAAATCGGTTGATACTAGGGCTACAACAGTCTAGTCCTCTCTACTTACATTGATTAAAAGGGCCATCATAGCAGTGTTGTCCTATTACTTGATAAGGGAAAGAAGTAGAGATGGTCACCAACATGAGTCGAATGTACCCCTCAACACCATTCACAAGGATTCAAGCAAAAAAACTCCAAGACCTACAAGCAATGTCCATGAAAAAGGAAGCATCAGAGGAGCTTGAGTGTCACCAAAGAAAAGCTTGCAATATGTGTAAGGTCTATCAAGGTGAGAAGAAGGAAGAAAAGAGGCCATGTTAGCAAATGGCTACTACTTAAATTCAAGAATGTGAAAAGAAGGCAACCAAAAAAAGCTCTTACTCATTAAGAGTAAAATTGTAAAAAAAAATATCTTGTTTTGTTTATTTAGTATAAATAGTTTTATTTTATCATTTGGAAGACTAAGACTATGTTAAATATTGAATTCTCAAATTGTAGTATCTTCTTAGTGAGTAATTAGGGTGAACTCTTAGCATTGCTAGTTGACTTATTTGCTTGATTAATTCAAGCTTGCACATTTGTGGTTCTTAGTTGCCGTTAATTTTTCTTGTTAGGGTTTTATTTGGGTTGTTGAAATAAATTAGGAGGTGAGGGTTTTAGTCCCTTGTTTCTCGTAATTTCAATAGTTTGAATTTAATTCACATATCTTTCTATCTTTGTTTCCTTTTTTCCTTCTTTCTTATTTGATCTTTATCATTTGGTATCAAGAGCTTAAATTTAGGTTCACAAAACTAGATCTTGGAATTGTGATCCAATCCAAAAAAAAAACAAAGTTATTTTTATTTGATTTGTTGTTTTTTAATATTAGATTTTTGTTCACTAGTACCTTTTGTTCCTAAATCTCAAATTTCATTCAATTTGGGGTTGTGGAAGTCAAGTTACCATTGAAGGGTTATACGCATTCAAACTTTTCAAATTTTGAAAGTGGGTTCTTTCATTGAGAAGAAATTAAAGGTTAATGATCATTGGAGTTTGTTCTCTACATCAAGGGGAAGATAATCCTAAATTTTGAGCCAATTCTGAGTTGATTTGAAGGTGTTGGGATTTAGTGTGTAAGAAGAAGAAGAAGAAGAAGAAGAAGAAGAAGAAGAAGAAGAAGAAGAAGAAGAAGAAGATCAAAAAGTACATTTGATCTTTTTTTTTCAAGTCAAAAATGGTCAAAGATTTATGTTGACATTTAGGTGAAATTTGAAAGAAAAAAATTTATATAAAAATTAAAAAATAATAATTTCCAGGTCAGTGCCAAATCAGCACCAATCAGTAGTCAGCGCTCCAAATGCACCATGTGGCGCGTGGAGGTTAGTTTGAGAGACTATTTTATGCAGACTTTTTAAGACCCAAAAATTTTTCTTAGTATGGGAGGATTTTTGGGCATAAAAATATTTCTAAGTGTCCAACCGAAGTGAGTCAATTTTTAAAAAATTTGTGCTTCGATTCTCCAACTATTCAGCAAGTAATTAACATAGTTAACTACTTGTAAACTAGTTTTAATGATCAAATCATTAAATCAAACCCCTTTGAAGTCATGAACACCTTAAGGCTTCAAAAAAAATTTCAAGTGTCCAAACTCAATTCTTCTTCTTTGTCACTCATTTTTCCTTCATTCCTCAACTACGTAACAACTAATTAATATCATTAGTTACTTGATAACTAGTTTCTAAACATTAAATCATCTCTTCGATTCTTCAAATTAGGTAACAACAAGTAATCTCTTCTATTTTTATTACTTAGTTTTTTGAGTCTGATATCTCTTATGCCTCTTTCTTCTACCTTTCTTCTTTTGAAATGACCCCAAAAAGTGTCCAAAAATGTGCCTCGGAATGCCCAAAATTTTAATTCCTATATATCTCAAAATTCATGCGTGATATCAAAAATCCAACTTTATATTCTTGTTCGAGGGTCAAAATTAGGTGAAAAAGGGTCTAACCCCGATTTAAGACCGAAAGATTAGCACTTATGAATTTTAAAAATGCAAATTCCAGAGAGTTGTGCGCACCGCGGTATATTTTTGGTGACTATTTTTTTACATCATCCAAAACTTTCTAAGTGTTGGGCCTAAGTGTTCCCAAATATGTTTTTATCTTTACTTAGCCAAATTTCACCCTCATATCACCCAAAACTTTTTCCAATACTCACTCAAACACTTAGTCATATTTTCTCTCGAAAATTCAAGTCTCAAAACCCTCATCCGAAACTAAAGATTTCCTTCAAGCTTCAATCCTCCATTTTCAATCTTCATCAAGAGCTTCTTCAAAACTAAGGTATGTAGGTTTTAGCCATTGGGTCCTTTCACCCATGGTGCCCTAATCTCCCTTTTACTCAATTTGCATGATTTGAAGTTGATTTTACAAATGGGTTTACTATTATGAATATGTATGAACTATGTTAAAGCTGGGTAAAATTGTGACTGTTTTGCTAGGTTTTGAGCTATAAATCTTGGAGCTAATGTAAGATTTTATGAGGGGTTTTGATGCATATTGCTTGAGGGTGTTGCAAGGTGTTGATTAATGGTTTTACATGGGATTTTCTTATTTGATTTTATCTCTAAATTACATGGTTTTATACAATCATTTCACACTCTCTAAGTGTTTGTTAAAATGTCCGCTTATGGTTTCTTGAAGAATTGAAGGTTCAAAGCATGAGACATGATATGATTGATGTTATGATGATTAAGTGAGATTATATATATGATAAATACTATATAAAGTGTTACATTAAACCATGCCCAATCCGAGGGGGTCTAGGAACTCGGATAACCGAGATGGGGGTTTATACTCATTAATTGATGGAAGGGTTTGTACTTCTCCACCTAGTGATTGGGAAGCATCATCACTAAATGAGATGGGGGTTTGTACTTATCACCGAGGGAAAGGTTAGTACTTCTCTAGCTAGGTGATGAGGCAGCATCATCACCAACGGGTTAGTACTTACCACCTAAGTGATGGGGCGGCATCATCACTAACCTACCAAGGGGTTTGTACTTAGGAAATATAGCTTGGTCTATTTTACACATATGATATCATATATGAACATAAGTTATTTAAGCATGTTTTACTTTAGCATTGAGCATACATGTCATATTGTTATATATTGTCTATTGCATATTGCTATGCATTTTTATTATGATGCCTATCTCTTGTTGCATTGCATCCTATATACTTAGTACATTCAAATGTACTAATGCATACTCTTGCCTACATGATATCACTATGTAGGAATCGGAGCCCAAGTTTATCATCCTCCTCCATGTAGCTAGTTCGATGATATTTAAGCTAGTTGGTGAGTCCTCCATTTCGGGGACCTTAGTCTATGTTGTCTTATCATGTATTGAGACATTCTTCTTTAATGTTCCATTTTGACTCAGAGGGTGAGTCTAGCTTCTTTGTCTTGAACCTCGCTCTTATCTATGTATTAGAGGTGTTTGTTGGACATATTATGTATTTATGATATGAGTTTTGACTCTTGTCTCTTGAGTATGATGTTATGCAAGCCCTCCCCTTAGCCCTTTGCCCCCTATTCTTACTCTTTTATATCTCTTATATGTTTACGTGACCAATAATGTGTAATGACAAGATAAGAGGCATGTTTGGGGTTCCTTTGGGTTCCCCATTCACCATGTCACGTCTAGGCTCTAGGCTTGAGTTGTGACAAACTTGGTATCAGAGCACTAGGTTGATAGATCCTCGGAGTCCAACACACTGTGTCGATTAGAGTCCTATTCATGGTTGTGAAGCGTGCTATGACTATGAATAGGAGGCTATGAGGTGTTTTAGAAAATCTTTCCCTTCTTCATGTTCTAAGGTGTGCTATAGAGTTGTGGTAAGTACTTCCCCCCTCACGATTGCTCTTTGTTATGCTAGATCATGCCAAACACTAGATGAAGATGGGCCCAAACTCCCTAGGAGAAACCTACTAATAGTGAGCTCCAGGATACTCTCACTATGCATACCCAAGTACTAGCCAACCAAGTCAATCAAGGGGCCCAAGCCCCTCATGCTACTACCTCGGGAGCTAGGTAAGGGACTTCATGAGGATGAATCCTCTGATTTTCTATGGGTCAAAGGTGGATGAAGATATACAAGAGTTCATTAATGAGGTCTACAAAATCTTGAATATCAAAGGTATGGGGATGAATGAAAAAGCGGAGCTAGCGGCGTACCAACTCAAAGGGGTATCCCAAATTTGGTATGGTCATTAGAAGGGGGAGAAGTGAAATGGTTATGTGATACTTTTGGAGGAGTTCAAATTGCCTTTCTTGAATTGGTTTTTCCCTCTTGAGCTTAGGAAAGCAAAGTTGGTAGAGTTTATGAACTTGAGACAAGGTACTATGAGTGTGAGGGAGTATGTCCTCAAGATTAATCAACTTTCAAAGTATGCTCCTCATTTGGTGGCCGATCCTAGATCAAGGATGAATAAATTTGTGATGGGAGTCTCCGACTTGGTGAGTGAACAATGTCAGTCCGCCGTACTAATTGATGACATGGACTTGTCTCAGTTGATGACAGATGCTGAGCAAATAGAGGAGAGAAAGTTGAGAAAGAGGAGGGTCCATGAGGCCAAGAGGTCCCATTTTGAGGGTAAGTTCCAAAAGGGTGTTAGGTTTCATCAAGGCCAAGGTTCTTCTCAAGCTACTAATAAGGGGTTTGTCAATGACTTCCCTAGGCCTCAAGGTGTTAGTGGTTTGGCTCCTATGGATGTGTTCCCTAGATATGGGAAGGGTCATAATAGCCCTTGTTTGAAGGGTTCTAATGCATGCTTTGGCTGTGAGGAGCTTGGTCACAAGAAGACAAATTATCTAAGAAATTATGGCAAAGTCCAGGGTGCAAATATGGTTCCATTAGGTAGAGATAGTCCTCAAGGTGGTTCCCCAAGGCACAATTGGTTTTATGCTCTACATGGGAGGCAAGGGGTTGGTGAGGTCCCTAATGTTATTATCAATATGTTGAGAATCTTTGACTTTGATGTATATGCTTTGATTGATCCGGGTGCCACCCTTTAATTTGTTACCCCTTTTGTTGCTAAAAAGTTCCATGGTGAGTCTGAGTTGTTGTATGAGTCCTAAGAGGTGTCTACTCCTATTAGTGCATATATTATTACCAGGAAGTGTATATAAATTGTCCGGTTTGTATCTTGTATAAAATCCTACCTTGTGATCTTGTTGAATTAGATATGGTTGATTTTGATGTAATTCTTGGGATGGATTGGTTGCATGCATACTATGCTTCTATTGATTGTAAAATGCGTAAGGTCAAGCTTTAATTCCCAAATAAACCCATCCTTAAGTAGGAAATTCATAATGTGGTGGTAAAGGATAGGTTCATATCTTGCACTAAATCTCATAAGTTGATTTCTAAGGGGTGTTTGTATCATCTTGTGAGGGTTAAAGATGTGGAGACCAAAGTCCCTTCCATTGAGTTGGTTCCAGTTGTAAATGAGTTTTTTGATGTCTTCCGAAATGACCTTTTCTGTGTTCCTCTTGAAAGGAAGATAGATTTTGGCATGGATCTTCTTTTTTATACTCAACCTATCTCCATCCCCCCTTATTGTATGACCCCAGCAGAGTTGAAGGAGTTAAAGGATCAATTGAAAGATTTATTGGAGAAGGGATTTATTATACCTAGCCAATCACCTTGGGGTGCACCCTTGTTGTTTGTAAAGACGAAGGATGGGTCACTTCTAATGTACATTGACTACCGGCAACTCAGTAGGGTCACTATAAAGAATAGATATCCTTTTTTGAGAATTGATCACTTGTTTGACCAATTGCAAGGGGATAGCTTTTTCTCTAAGATTGATCTTCGGTCTAGGTACCATCAATTGAAGGTAAGGGAGTGTGATATTCCCAAGACGGCTTTCCAAACTACGTATCAGCATTATGAATTTGTGGTGATGCCTTTTAGGTTGACTAATTCACTAGCCATCTTTATGGACCTAATGAATAAGGTCTTTAAAACCTACCTTGATTCCTTTATTGTAGTCTTCATTGATGATATTTTTACCTATTCACATAGTAGGGAGAAGCATATGAGTCATTTGAGGGTGGTGTTGCAAAGATTGGGGGAGGAGAGATTGTATGCTAAGTATGAAAAGTGTGAATTTCGGTTGAAAGAGATTGCATTCTTGGGTAATATGGTGTCGGAGAATGGTATTAAAGTAGACCCTAAGAAGACCAATGTGATTAGAAATTGCCTGGACCATTGACCTCGTTGGATATTAGGAGTTTCTTGGGCCTTGCGGGCTACTATAGAAGGTTTGTGAATGGGTTCCCCTCTATTGCTTCCCCTATGACGAAATTGACTCAAAAGAATGTTAAGTTTGTATGGACCAATGAATGTGAGAGAAGCTTCCAAACATTAAAGGATAGACTTGTATTCGCTCCTATATTGTAACTACCGAATTGGCTTGAGGTTTTTTTTGTGTATTGTGATGCATCTAGAGTTGGTTTAGGTTGTGTCCTAATGCAAAAGAGTAAGGTCATAGCCTATGCTTCTAGGCAACTCAAAGTGCACAAAAAGAACTACCCAACCCATGATCATGAATTGATCGTCGTGGTGTTTGCATTAAAGATTTGGCATGATTATTTGTATGGGGTGCATGATGATGTCTTCACCGACCATAAGAGCGTCCAATATGTCTTCACTTAAAAGGATCTCAACTTGAGACAAAGAAGTTGGCTAGAAATTCTTAAGGACTATGACATGAGTGTGCATTACCATCCTAGTAAAGAAAATATGGTAGCGGATGCTTGAATCGAATGTTCATAGGTAGCATATCCCATGTTTGTGGTCGTGGCAGGGAGATGGCTAGGAAGGTTCATCAATTGGCTAGATTGGGGGTTGCGTTGGAAGAAATGGCAATAGTGTGGTTGTTATTGATGGTTCCAAATCTTCTTTGGTTGATGAGGTGATAGTAAAACAAGATATAGACTTCTACTTGCTTAAATTGAAGGACTTGGAGAAAGAGGTCAAAGTGGAGGCTTTCTCCCAAGGGGGAGATGGTGCCTTTAGATACCAAGGTAGGTTGTGTGGTCCTTGTGTTGATTATTTGAGGGAGAAAATCCTTGATGAGGCCCATAATTCTTCTTACTCTATCAACCGCAGTTCCACCAAAATATATAGGGACTTGAGGGATGTGTATTAGTGGGGAGGCATGAAGAGGGACATTGCCAAATTTATTTCCGATTGCCATAGTTGTCTACAAGTCAAAGCCAAACATCAAAGGCTGGGTGGCCTAACCCAAGACATAGAGATTCCTACTTGGAAGTGGGAAGTGATTAACATGAATTTTGTGGTTAGTTTGCCCAAGACTAGAAAAGGTTTTGATTCCATATGGGTGGTGGTTGATAGGATGATGAAATCGGCTCACTTTCTACGGTTAAGACTACATATGGGGATAACGAATATGCAACATTATACATCCATGAATTAGTGAGGTTACATAGGTTCCTTTATCCATCAATCGGATCATGGTGCATAATTCACTTCACATTTTTAGAGGGCTTTTCAAAGGGGTATTGGTACAAAAGTTCACCTTATTAAGCCTTTCACACTCAAACGGATGGACAAGCTGCAAGAATAATTCAAACACTTGAGGATATGCTTAGGGCTTATATCTTTGAGCTTAAAGGGAGTTCGGATAATCACCTTCTATTGATTGAGTTTACCTACAACAATAGCTATCATTATAGCATCGATATAGCTCCTTTTAAGGCTCTTTATGGCAGATGTTATAGATCACCGGTGGGTTGGTTTGAGGTTGGAAAGGTGTCTTTATTGGGTTTAGAACTGGTTGTGGAGGCTCTATAGAAAGTTAGGATGATTAGGAAAAGGTTGAGGATAGCTTGAAGTCGTCAAAAATCTTATGCCAATGTAAGAAGAATAGACCTAGAATTCCAAGTGGGTGATTGGGTCTATTTGAAGGTTTCTCCAATGAAAGGTGTGGTCTATTTTGGTATAAAGGGGATGTTGAGTCCAAGGTATGCTGGTCCTTATGAGGTGATAAAGAGGTTTGGCAAGGTAGCTTATGAGTTGAAGTTACCTAGTGAAATGAATTTGGTTCACCCGGTGTTCCATGTCTCTATGTTGAGAAAATGTGTTGGTGATCCTAATGCTATTGTGCCTCTTAATATTTGGGTATGGTTGAGGATAACGTGACTATTGAGGAGGTTCTGGTTCAGATTGTGGATAGGCAAATGAAGAGATTGAGGAACAACAAGGAGGTGGCATCCGTTAAGGTCCTTTGGAGGAACCAACTAATCGAAAGTGCTACATGGGAGGCCGAAGCGGACAAGCTAAAGTGGTATTCTTATCTTTTCCACTCTACTCAAGTCTAAGGTACTAATTCTAAGTTCCCTATGTGATTTCAAGTCTAATACTTCAGCCTCTATGCCATTTATACGCATTCATGTTTAAGTTGAAAACCTTATGATGATTTTACACTTAAGTTGAGATTTTGAAAATGGTGTTTTAAATGTAATGTTGCAATCTTGTTGGGTCTCTATTTGTTTATAATGACTCTTGTCTTCTATGTCTCTTTTATATTCGAGGACAAATGTTCCCAAGGTGAAGATATGGAAACGGCCCCAAAAAGTGCCTAGAAATGTGTCTCAGAATGCTCGAATTTTTAATTTTTATATATCTCAAAATCCATGCGCGATATCAAAAATCTGACTTCATATTCTTATTTAGGATGTCAAAATTAGGTGAAAAAGGGTATAATCCCAATTTAAAACTAAAAGATTAGAAATTATGAATTTCAAAAATGCAAATTCTAGAGAGTTGTACGCGTCGCTTTCGCGACGCGCACCAATATATTTTTGGTGACTATTTTTTTTTTACTTCATCCAAAATTTTCTAAGTGTTACCCCAAGTGTTCCCAAACGTGTTTTTATTTATACTTACCCAAATTTTATCCTCATATCACCCAAAATATTTTCCAATACTCACTCAAGCACTTAGCCATATTTTCACTCCAAAATTCAAGTCTCAAAACCCTTATCCAAAACTAAGGATTTCCTTCAAGGTTCAAGTCTCCATTTTCAATCTTCCTCAAGAGCTTCTTCAAAACTAAGGTATGTAGGTTTTAGTCATTGGGTACTTTCTTCCATGGTGCCCTAATCTACTTTTTACTCAATTTGCAGGATTTAAAGCTGATTTTACAAATGAGTTTACTATTATGAACATGTCTATGAAATATGTTAAAGCTAGGTAAAGTTGTGATTGTTTTGCTATATTTTAAGCTATAAATCTTGGAGCTAATGTAAGATTTGATGAGAGATTTTGATGTATATTACTTGAGGGTGTTGTAAGGTATTGATTGATGGTTTTACATGGGATTTTCTTATTTGATTTTATCTCTAAATTGCATGGTTTTATGAGACCATTTCACACCCTCTAAGTGTTTGTTAAAATGTCCGGTTATGGTTTCTTGAGGAATTGAAGGTTCAAAGCATGAGACATGATATGATTGATATTTATGATGATGAAGTGAGCTTATGTATATGATAAATCTTATATAAAGTGGTCTATTAGACCATGCCTAATCCGGGGAGTCTAGGAACCCGAATAACCTAGATGGGGGTTTGTACTCATCAACTGAGGGAAGGGTTTGTACTTCTCCACCTAGTGACAAGGCAGCATAATCACTAAACGAGATGGGTGTTTGTACTCATCAACTAAGGGAAGGGTTAGTACTTCTCCAACTAGGTGATGGGGCGGCATTATCACCAACCGAGTGAAGGCTTAGTACTTCACTACCTAAGTGATGGGGCAGCATCATCTGTAACCTACCAAGGGGTTGTACCTTTGAAATCTAGCTTGGTCTATTCTACACATATGATATCCTATATGAGCATGAGTATTTAAGCATATTTTACTTGAGCATTAATCATACATGTCATTATATATCATTGATCATGGAAGCAATAAATCAAGCATCAAGAATAATAAAATGGGAAAATCGGGGCTAAGGGGAAGCACTTTCATACCATAGACATCAAGAACAATAGAGTCAAGGATCTTAGCATATATACATAACATGTCTAACAAACACCTCTAATATATAGATAAGAGCAGGGGCCAAGACAAAGTAAGCAGGCTCACCCTTATAGTCTAAATAGACAACAAAAAAGAATATCTCAATACATAACAAGAGCAACATAGACTAAGGTCCCCAAAGTGGAGGACTCACCAACTAGCTTGAATAGTATCGAACTAACCACATGGAGGAGGAGGACGACCAACTTGGCCACTGGTTCCGACATGATCACGTTATGTAGGCATAGAGTATGTATTAGTATGTTTGAATGTACTAAGTATTTAGCAAGCAATGCAACAAGAGATAAACATTATAATCAAAATGCATAACAATAGGCAATAGTCATCATATAATAATATGGCATGTATGATTAATGCTCAAGTAAAACATCCTTAAATACCCATGCTTATATAGGATATCATTTGTGTAGAATAGATCAAGCTAGATTTCAAAGGTACAATCCCGTGGTAGGTTAGTGATGATGCCACCCCATCACTTAGGTGGTCAAGTACTAAACCTTCACTCGGTTGGTGATAATGCCGCCCCATCACCTAAGTGGAGAAGTACTAACCTTTCACTCGATTGGTGATAATATCGCCCAATCACCTAGGTAGAGAAGTACAAGCATTTCCCTCATTTAATGAGTGCAAACCTCCATCTCGTTTAGTGATAATGCTGCCCCATCACTAGGTGGAAATGTACTAACCCTTTACTCAATTGATGAGTACAAACCCCCATCTTGGTTATCCGAGTTTTTAGACCCCCCGAATTGAGCATGTTCTAATGCAACACTTTATATAGAGTATATCATATACATAAGCCCACTTCATCAACATATAGTCAATCGTATCATATCTCATGCTTTGGACCTTTCACTCCTCAAGAAAACACATTCAGACATTTTATCAAACATTTAGAGGGTGTGTAATGCTAGTATAAAACTATAAAATATAGAGATGAAATTATGCAAGAAAATCTATTATAAAACCATTAATCAACACCTTGAAACATCCCCAAGCAATATACATCAAAATCCCTCCTCAAATCTTAAAATAAATCCACGATTTATAGCTCAAAACATAGTAAAACAGTCACAACTTTACATAGCTTTAACATAGTATGCAGTGAATTTCATAATAACCAAGATCTATTTGTAAATCATCTTTAAAATCATGCAATTTGAGTAAAAGGAGGTGTGGGTATCATAGATGAAAGAAACCTATGAAAGAAACCCATATACCATAGCTTAGAGATAAACTTGCTGAAGGTTGGAGATGGAGACTTGAAGCTTGAAGAAGAACCTTGGAGGAAAACCTTCGCTTAGGATGAGGGTTTGGGACTTGAATTTGAGGAGTGAAAAAATGGCTAAGTGTTTGAGTGAGTATTGGGAAATGTTTAGGATGATATGAGGGTGAAATAAGGCTAAGTATAGGTAAAATATGTTTGGGAACACTTAGGCCCAAGACTTAAAAATCTTGGATTGAGTAAAAACAACAGTCCACTTTTTGTATTGTGGCGCATCGAGGAAGCAACGCGGATTTGCCACTAGAAATTGCATTCTTGGAATCTCATAATTGCTAATTTTTTGCTCTTAATCGAGGTTAGACCCTTTTCCTCCTAATTTTAACCCCCTGAACAAGAATATGAAGCTGGATTTTTGAAATAGCAAATGGAGTTGCGATATATGGAATATAAAATTCTGGGCATTCCAAGGCATATTTTTTGGGAACTTTTTAGGGTCGTTTCAATATCTTCCCCTTGGGAACATTCATCCTCGAATCTAAAAGAGATGTACAAGACAAGAGTGATCATTAACAAATCAGCCCCAATAAGAATGCAGCATCACATTTAAAACACCATTTTCAAAATCTCAACATACATGTATAATCATCACTTTCCAACTTAAACATAAATGCATATAAATGACATAGGTGCTGAAACATAAGACTTGCAATCACATAGAAGACCTAGAATTAGTACCTTAGGCTTGAGTGGAATGGAAAAAATAAGATACCACTTTCGCGTGTTCGCTTCGGCCTCCCAAGTAGCACTTTCGATTTGTTGGTTCCTACAAAGGGCCTTAATAGGGATTTAGCATTAGTACCCTAGGCTTGAGTGGAATGGAAAAGATAGGATACTTCTTTTTCATGTCCGCTTCTGCCTCCCAAGTAGCACTTTCGATTTGTTGGTTCCTCCAAAGGACCTTAAACAGATGCCACCTCCTTGTTCCTCAATCTCTTTACTTGCCTATCTATTATATGAATTGAAATCTCCACATAAGTCAAGTTATCCTTAACAACACCCACAACATCAAGAGGCATAATAGCATTAGTATCACCAATATATTATCTCAACATAGAGACATGGAACACCGGATGAACCAAATTCATTTCACAAGGCAACTTCAACTCATAAGCTACCTTGTCAACCCTCTTCAAGACCTCATAAGAACCATTATATCTTGGACTCAACTTCCCCTTTTTATCAAAACGGACCACTCCTTTCATTGGAGAAACTTTCTAATAAACCCAATCACCCACTTAGAATTCAAAGTATCTTCTTCTCATATCGGCATAGGATTTTTGACGACTTTTGATTATTTTCAACCTTTCCCTAATCATCCTCACCTTCTCAAGAGGCTCCATTACCAGATATGGTCCCAGTAAAGCCACCTTTCAAATCTCAAACTACTCAACTGGTGATCTACAACATCTCTCATAAAGAGCCTTAAAAGGAGTTATACTGATGCTAGAGTGATAGCTACTGTTGTAGGCAAACTCAATCAAAGGAATATGGTCATCCCAACAACCCCTCAACTCCAATACACAAACCCTTCACATATCCTTAAGTGTTTGAATGGCTTTTCAGAGTGGCCATCCGTTTGGGGGTGAAAGGTCGAACTAAGGTGAACTTTTATACCAAGACCCTTTTGAAAAGACCTCCAAAAGTGTGAAGTGAATTGAACCACGATCGGATATAATGGAAAAGAAACTCCATGCAACCTCACTAACATATGGATGTACAACCTTGCATACTCTTAAGCCCCATATGTGGTCTTAACCGGTAGAAAGTGAGACGATTTTATCATCCTATCAACCACCACCCAAATAGAATCAAAACCTTTTCTAGTCTTAGGCAACCCAACCAGAAAAGTCCATATTAATCACCTCCCACTCCCAAGTAGGAATATCTATGTCTTGGGTTAGGCCACCCGGCCTTTGATGTTTAGCTTTGACTTGTTGATAACTATGCCAATGAAAATGAATTTGGCAATGTTCCTCTTCATGTCTCCCTACTAATACATATCCCTCAAGTCTCTATACACTTTGGTGGAATCGGGGTGAACAGAAGAAGAGGAATTATGGGCCTCATCAAGGATCTTCTCCCCCAAACCATCAACACAAGGCACACACAAGCTACCTTGGTACCTAAGGGCACCATCTCCCCCTTGGGAGAAAACCTCTATTGCCCTTTTTCACCAAGGCCTTCAACTCAAGTAAGGAGGAGTCAAGATCTTGTTTTGCTATTACCTCATCAACCAAAGAAGACTTAGACAAATCAATAACCACCACACCATCATTACTAAGCTTATCTAACCTAACCCCTAATCTAGCCAATTGATGCACCTCCCTAGACATCTCCCTATCACCACCATCAAAATTTGCTAGGATACTCAAAGGCACCGTACTCAAAGCATCTGCCACCATATTTGCCTTACCCGGATGATAATGCACACTAATATCATAGTCTTTGAGAAGTTGTAACCATCTCCTTTGCCTCAAGTTGAGGTCTTTTTGAGTGAAGACATATTGGAGGTTCTTATTATCGGTGAACACATCCACATGCACCCTATAAAAGTAGTGATGCCAAATCTTTAATGTAAACACAACAACGGCTAACTCTAAATCATGGGTAGGGTAGTTCCTTTTATGTACCTTGAGTTGTCTAGAAGCATAAGCTAGGACCTTACCATTTTGCATCAACACACAACCCAAACCAACCCGAAAATCATCACAATACACCACACATCCCTCAAGACCATCCGGTAGTGACAATATAAAAGCGGACATAAGCTTGTCTTTCAACATTTGGAAGCTCCTCTCACATTCATTGGTCCACATAAACTTAACCTTTTTTGAGTCAATTTTGTCATAGGGGAAGCAATGGAGGAGAACCCTTTCACAAACCTTCTATAATAACCCGCTAGGCCCAAGAAGCTACTAATATTCAACGAGGTAATGGTCTAGGCCAATTTCTAATCACATCGATATTCTTAAGATCCACTTTTGTACCATCCCCCGACACTACATGACCCAAGAATACAACTTCCTTAAACCAAAATTCACACATTTCATATTTGGCACACAATTTGTACTCCCTCAATCTTTGTAACACCATTGTCAAATGACCCATATGCTCCTCCCTACTATATGAATAGATCATAATATCATCAATTAAGATCACAATAAAGGAATCAAGATAGGGTTTGAAGACCCTATTCATTAGGTCCATGAAGATAGGCAGTGCATTAGTCAACCCAAATGACATCACAACAAACTCATAATGCCCATATCTAGTCCGGATGGTCATCTTAGGAATATCACAGTCCGTCACCCTCACTTGATGATACCTAGACCAAAGAACAATCTTAGAGAAGAAGCTATCTCCTTGCATTTAGTCAAACAAGTCATCAATCCTTGGAAGAGGATATTTATTCTTGATGGTGACCCTATTGAGTCGCCAGTAGTCAACACACATTCTAAGTAACCCATCCTTTTTTCACAAACAACACTGGGTAAACCAAGAGGATTGACTAGGTCTAATAAATCCCTTCTCTAACAAATCTTTCAATTGTTTCTTTAACTCTGTCATCTCCATTGTGGCTATACGATAAGGGGAATAGAGATAGGTTGAGTATCGAGGAGGAGGTCTATACCAAAATCTAATTCTCTTTCGGGAGGAACACTGGAAGGTCATTTGGAAAGACATCAAGAAACTCATTTACAATCAGAACCAACTCTATGGAAGATACTTTAGACTTCACATCTTTAACACACATAAAATGGTAAAGACAACCCTTAGAGATCAACTTAAAGGCTTTAATGAATGAAATAAATCTACCTTTGGCCACCACATCATGACTTTCCCACTCAAGGACGGGTTTATTAGGAAATTGAAACTTGACCCTATGGGTTCTACAATCAATAGACGCATAGTAGGCATGCAATCAATCCATTCCAAGAATGACATTAAATCTACCATGTCTAATTCAACAAGATCACAAGGCAACAACTTATGCAAAATGCAAATAGGATAACTTCTATAAACTTTCCTAGCAACAATAGAGGCACCAATAGGAGTAGACACTTCATATGACTCATACAACAACTCAAGGACAACATGAAACTTTATAGCAATAAAATGGGTAACAAAGGAAAGAGTGGCACCTAGATCAATCAAAGCATACACATCAAAGTCAAAGATTTTCAACATATCGGTAACAACATCAGGGACCTCACCAACCCCTTCCCTTCCATTTAGAGCATAAAATAGATTGTGCCTTGGGGCACCACCTTGAGGACCACCTCTACCTAATAGAACTGTATTTGCACCCTGGACCTTGTTATGGTTTCTTGGACAATCTATCTTCTTGTGACCAAGCTCCATACAACCAAAGATGCATTAGAACCCTTCAAACACGGGCCATTATGACTCTTCCCACATCTAGGATATATATCTATAGGAGCCATACCACCAATACCTTGATGCCTAAGGAAATTATTGGCAAACCTCCTATTAGTAGCATGACAATGCCCTTGGCCTTGATGAAATCTAACATCCTTTTGGAACTTACCCTCAAAACGGGCCCTCTCGGCCTCTTGACCTCTCCTCTTTCTCAATTTTTCCTCCTCCATTTGCTTGGTATAGGTCATCAACCAAAATAAGTCCATGTCAATAATTAGCAAGGCATACCAGCATTATTCACTGACCAATTTGGAGACCCCAATCACAAAATTATTCATCCTAGATCTAGGATTGGCCACCAATTGAGGAGCATACTTTGAAAGTTGATTAAACTTGAGGGCATACTCCCTCACACTCATTTCACCTTATTTCAACTTCATAAACTCCACCAACTTAGCTTTCCTAAGCTCAAGAGAGGAAAAACGACTAAGGAAGGTTAATTTGAACTCCTCCTAAAGCACCACATTACCAATCTCCTTCTCAGCCTTCCATTGATCATACCATATTTAATCTACCCCGATGAGTTGGTACGCCGCCAATTCTGCCTTTTCATTTGGCCCAACACCTATGATATTAAAGATTTTGTAGACCTCATCAATGAACTCTTATGGGTCTTCATCCACCTCTGACCCATAGAAAATTGGAGGATTCATCCTCATGAAGTCCCTTTTCCTAGCTCTTGAGGTAGTAGCATGAGGGGGTTAAGCCCCTTGATTGACTTGGTTGGCCATAACTTGGGAAAGCATAGTGAGAGCATCCCGGAGCTCACCATTGTTAGGTTGCTCCTTGGGAGTTTGGGCCCTTTATCCTCGAGTGTTTGGCATGATCTAGCATAGCAAAGAACAATCGTTAGGGGGAAAACTTACCACAACTCTATAGCACTACTTGGAATATGAAGAAGGAAAGCATTTCCTAAAATGCCTCATAGCCTCCTATTCATCGTCATGGCGTGCTTCACAATAATAAATAGGACTCTAATCGACATGATGTGTTGGACTGCGAGAATCTATCAACCTATGCTCTAATACCAAGTTTGTTATGGCCCAAGCCTAGGGCCTAGACGTGACACGGTAAATGGGGAACTGGATGGAACCCCAAACAAGCCGCTTAACTTGTCAATATACAGCATTGATCGTAAAAGCAATAAATTAAGCATCAAGATAAAATAAAGTGGGACAACCAAGGCTAAGAGAAAGCACTTTCATACCATAGACATCAAGAACAATAAAGTTAAGGCTCTTAGCATAGATACATAGCATGTCTAACACACACCGTTAATACATAAATAAGAGCGGGGGCCAAGACAAAGTAATCGGGCTCACCCTCATAGTCAAAATAGATAATAAAAAATAATATCTCAATACATAATAAGAGCAACATAGACTAAAGTCCCCGAGTGGAGGACTCACCAACTAGCTTGAGTATCACCAAACTAATCACGCGGGGGAAAAGAAGGAAACTAGCCACGTGAGGGAGGAAAAGGATCAACTTGGGCACTGGTTATTATATGGTGACATCATGTAGACATAGAGTATGTGTTAGTAGGTTTGAATGTATTAAGTATCTAGGATGCAATGTAACAAGAGATAGACGTCATAATCAAAATGCATAACAATAGGCAATAGTCATCATATAATGATATGGCATGTATGATTAATGGTCAAGTAAAACATGCTTAAATAACTCATGCTTATATAGGATATCATATGTTTAGAATTGACCAATCTAGATTTCCAAGGTACAACCCCTTGGTCGGTTAGTGATGATACTGCCCTATCACTTAGGTGGTGAACTACTAAGCCTTCACTCGGTTGGTGATAATGTCGCCCCATCACCTAGATGGAGAAGTACTAATACTTCACTTAGTGGGTGACAATGTTGCCCCATCACCTAGGTGGAGAAGTATAAATCCTTCCCACGATTGATGAGTATAAACCCTCATCTCAATTAGTGATGATGTCATCCCATCACTAGGTGGAGAAGTACTAACCTTTCACTCGATTGATGAGTACAAACCCCCATCTCCGTTATTTGGGTTCTTCGACCCTCTGGATTGGGCATGGTCTAATGCAATACTTTATATAAAGTATATCATATATATATATATATATAAGCTCATTTTATCATCATATAGTCATTCATATCATATCGTATGCTTTGGATCTTCAACTCTTTAAGAAATCACATCCGGACATTTTATCAAACACTTAGAGGGTGTGTAATGCTACCGTAAAACCATGAAATATAGAGATGAAATAATGCAAGAAAATCCATTTTAGAACCATCAATCAACACCTTGCAACATCCCCAAGCAATATACAACAAAACCCCTCCTCAAATCTTACAAAAGATCCAAGATTTATAGCTCAAAATATAGTAAAACATTCACAACTTTATATAGCTTTAACATAGTGTGTAGTGAATTTTATAATAGTCAAGACCCATTTGTAAATCAACTTTAAATCATGCTATTTGAGTAAAAAGAGGCTTGGGTATCATGGGTCAAAGAAACCCATGAAAGAAACTCACATACCTTAGCTTAGAGATGAACGTGGTGAAGGTTGGAGATGGAGATTTGAAGCTTGAAGATCCCTGGAATAAAACCTTAACTTAGAATGAGGGTTTGGGACTTGAATTTGGGGAGTGAAAATATGGCTAAGTGTTTAAGTGAGTATTTGAAAATCTTTAGGATGATATGAGGGTAAAATAAGGCTAAGTATAGGTAAAACCATGTTTGGGAACACTTAGGCCCAAGAATTAGAAGTCTTGGACCGAGTAAAAAAAGTAATCCCTTTTTTGTACAGCGACGCGGATTTGCCACTGGAATTTGTGTTCTTAGAATTTCATAATTGCTAATTTTTCACTCTTAAATCAGTATTAGACCCTCGTCTCCCTACTTTTGACCTCCTAAACAAGAATATGAAGTTGTATTTTTGAAATAACAATTGGATTTTGAGATATGTTGAATTTAAAATTTTGGGCTTTCCGATGCATATTTTTAGGAACGTTTTGGGTTCGTTTCAATAATCGGGGTAGGGATACCTATTGAATATAAAGGTAAGGAGTCTAACATCAAGACTTTAGGTGGGATCATGTCATAGAAGGCCAATATTATTGGTATAGAGGAGATAAAATGGGGAATAAAAGAGATAGGACGGGAAATAGAGGAAATAGGTTTGGGGAGAGGAATGATCAAGATAGGGACTTGAACACTATCAAGGTTAGACTTCCAAGGTTCAAAGGAAAGTAGTAAGCCCAATGAGTTCTTGGAGTGGAAAATTCAAAGTGAGCGGATCTTTCTCACAAATAATACCTCAAAACTTTGAAGGCAAAGTATGCTCTCATATAAATTGAAGTGTATGCATCCACTTGGTGGGAGTCTATGAGGAAGGAAAGGGTTAAACATCATATCTATGAGTTATATACTTGGTAAGAGTTGATTGCATTTATGGAGTTGAGATACTTGACTCTAAACTACTACCAAGAGGTACTCAAGAAGGTGTTTATGTTGAGGCAAGGTACCAAATGTGTTAGAAGGTTTTTATGTAGAGGCAAGGTACCTAAAGCTTTGAAGAGTATTATGATGAGTATGGGAACTTGAGAATAAAGTATAAAATGGAAGATAATATGTAATATACGGTGATCCAATTTGTGGTCAAATTGAGGTATAATATATTAAACATTCAAGCTTAAGCACTATGAAACTCTTGAAGTGGCTTTCCATGATGCCTCAAAGGTAGAAGCGGATTTGAAAGAAGAAAAGTTATACATGGACAAAGGTTTTTCAACTTCAACATCGGACAAAGGTCAAGATAATTAGAATACAACTTCTTCTAGAGAGTAAACGAAGCATGGTGGTCAAGCTACTCAAGTCAAGATTGATTACAAATCCAAAGGCAAGTGAGGAACCACAAGGAGGTAAGTATGCTAAACCTAACTTTCCTCATCCCTCCATAATTCAATGCTTTAGATGTTAAGGGAGGGGACATGTTTCTAGTCAGTGTCCCAATAAGAGGATGATTTTTGCTCTTTAGGATAAGTATGACCAAAGATGATGAAGAGGGTGATGAAATAATGAGTGTGAGGGCAATATAGGTGAGGTGGATGCTTCAAGAAATGAAGAAGAAAGGTTGGATGAGAGGGTCAATTTTACTTATTTCATAGGTAAAGGAAAATCTTTACTTGATAACGATGAAGACTTGAAGGTGAATTAAAATCTTTCATGTATTATGAAAAGAATTATGGGAGTCCTTGCCAAAGGGGAGCTTGATCAAAGGGAGAATCTATTTCATGCTAGGTGCAATATTCAAGATAAAGTGTGTTCTTTAATCATTGATAGTGGAAGTTGCACTTATGTGGTGAGTAGCTCTTTGGTGGAACGTATGGGAATTCCAACAACAAAGCATCCCAACCCTTACAGGCTACAATGTCTTAATGAGAGCAGAGAAATAAAGATCCTCAAACAAGCAAGCATTCAGTTTGGTGTGCGTAAGTACAATAAAGAATTGACTTGTAATGTTGTACCCATATTGGCATGGCATGTCTTATTGGGGAAACCATGGTAATTTGATAGGGATGTTGTGCACCAAGGAAAATCCAACAAATACACTTTTGTGATTGAAGGTAGAAAGTATGTTCTTAAACCTCTCATTCCATACCAAGTGAGTGAGGATTATTGGGATATAAAGGAGCTTCGAGATAAAATAAATCTGGCGGAGGAAAAGGGGGATGGTGGATGTTTTGAATGCCTTGTCAACACCCATATTTTATTACATGCTAACCAAAATACTAGCAAAGTCAAGGATGTCTGATGGTATGTGAAGAGGCTTGCTTGGGGTCCCTTTAGATTCCCCATGTATCGTGCCACGTCTAGGCCCTAGGCTTGAGTCCTGACACTCCGCTCCTATCTTAGCTCTGCCGGAAGGGTTGGAAGGTTTGTTGGTATATTCTGATGCCTCAAAAATTAGTTTAGGAAGTGTTTTGATGCAAAATGGTAAGGTAATAGCATATGCCTCTAGATAACTTAAGGCGCATTAGAAGAATTATCCTATCCATAATCTTGAATTGGTAGCCGTGGTGTTTGCTTTGAAAATTTGGCGTTATTATTTTTATGTAATTCATGTTGATGTATTTACTAACCACAAGAGTCTCCAATATGTGTTGACCCAAAAAGATCTTAACTTGAGATAAAGAAGGTAGTTAGAGCTCCTTATAGATTATGATATAAGTGTGCATTATCATCCCGACAAAGTTAATGTTGTGGTCGATCCTCTAAGTAGAGTGTCCATGGGTTGTCTAGCTCATGTTAATGATGGTGGCAAAGAGGTGGATAGAAGAGTTCACCGGTTGGCTAGATTGGGGCTTAGGTTGGGTAAAGTTGAAAATGGGGGTGTAGTGGTTGTTGATGCTTCTAAATCTTTTTTGATTGACGAAGTAAAGTCAAAACAAGATCTTGACCCTGCTTTGTTAGAGATGAAGACCTTGGTGAAAGTTGGTAAGGTGGAAGTTTTCTCCCAAGGGGGAGATGGTGCCCTTAGGTATTAAGGTAGGTTGTATATGCCTAATGTTTATAACTTAAGGGAGTTGATTTGAAGGAGGCCCATAATTCATCCTATTCTATTCACCTGGTTCTACAAAGATGCTTAGAGACTTAAGGGAGGTGTATTGGTGGGGTGGTATGAAAAGGGACATCGCCAAGTTGATTTCACTCTTGAATTGCATTATTTGAACAAGTATCATGAACCCATCATGTGTTTGATAAAATGTCAAATCATGAATTCTTAAGTTATTGATGATCTATTTCATGATTTACAAGTCAAGGGACTATATGATGATTAAGGGATTTCAAGCATGTATTGAATTCATGAAAAGTACTTATGATTTTACAAGTTACAAGTTAAGCCCTATTTCAAGATTTTTACTTCTTGTGAGCCATTCATGTTAAAGCAAGGGTTCATGTAAGATTATGATCTACTCTCATATTCAAGTTAGGCTCATTACTAGAGGTCAACCATGTTTCAAGAGCTACTCAAGTCATGTTTCCATGTATCTTACAAGTTATCCAAGATATGATTATTTTAAGTATTACGTGGGAGTCGATTTAGCACCCATTAACGCTTAAGATGGGGGCTCAACTCAAGGGGTCCTTATATAAAGTCTTTTGTATCTAAATTATGTGCCACCATAGGATGATTTATTATACCTTTTCTATACTAGTGGATTCATCTAGTCATGTTATCATGTTTGTTTTACCTTGGCAAGAAGACCACACCTAGCTGAGGGGTGTCATACCCGTCCACCTGACCGAGAGGGTGTCATACCTAGGATTATAAGTTGTAGCTACTTGGTGTATGTTGGTTAAGGTCTCCTCCCACATGTATGTATGGTGTATATCTTATGCAAGCTAAATGTTTTACAAGCATGTTTACTTCAAGTTTGAACATACATGACATATTAAGATTGTATCTATTGCCTATATCCTATGCATTTTTATTATATGGGCATATATCCTTGTTGTATTGTATCCCGCATAATTAGTGCATTTAAATGTACTAACACATACCTTATGTATACATGATATCACTATTACGTACCTGAGCTCTATTTGATCACCCTCCTCCTCCATGTAACTAGTTCGATCCTTTGCAGCAAGCTTTGGTGAGTCCTCTACTTCGAGGACAATATCTACTTATTTTATGCTATGTTGAGACTCTTTCTCTAAGTTGAATACTTATTATCATGGTGGTGAGCCCAAGGAGTGTCTTGGCCCCCGCCCTATTCTAAATATTGAGGTGTTATTGGATACTATGTAATCATGCTTTCATATTGACTTATCTTGTGTTATGTATGCTTATAAAGGATTTTTCATTAGTCTTAATCTCCTTTTTTACATTCAAATCTTGTATATGTTTATTTTATTTCCGCAACTAATGATGGGTGCATGTTACGATCAAGAGGCTTGTTAGGGTTATCTTCAAACTTCTCATTTATCGTGTCATGTCTAAGTCCTAGACTTGGGTCGTAATATTAGTATATAAGGCAAAATAACACATTAAGGAGAGTATTTTATGCAATTTAAGCCCTATATGTATCCATCATATAAACTCATCAACACCCCCAACTTGAATTCTTGCTTGCATTCAAGCAACTTGCAAATAGGGATATAAAGTGCAGCACATATATTCCTCCCTTTGTCGTCAAACTTCAATGCTTCAAAAAATCACTTGCGCAATTTTGATGCCTCAAAGATAGCTAAGGAGTTCTTAAGAAAAATATATTCTCACAATTGTTAGTACGGTTGCTAATCAATGCCCAAAAACATCGCCACTTTCCCTCGCATTAAAGAAGATCCTTAGGCACACAAAATCTGAAATTCATTTCAAGGTTCAAGCAACACTCACTCCCAAAACAAAAATGACATGCAAGTTGTTACACATAGGCTTACCCTTATTCTCAATCAATGTCCACTCAATCTCGTTTGGACTATAATCATAAAGAACTTTTCTAGAATTGTAATATAGGCTATTCAACAAGTAGGATAGTATTGGGGAACAAGTGACTAATCCCTCCATGAACTCTACACATAACTCCCATGATTCTTTTATTCCTAGTCCACTGATGTCACTTAACCCGGCTACTCAAAGGAGGTAGGGACAATCATCATTAGTATAATAACCCAACTAAGAGGTTGGGGTCGAATCCCATAGGGAATCGTAGTTCAAGATAGAAGTGGTTCATTGGACTAAGTAATTGCTAGATCGGGGGGGAGGTTTGTAAAAATTGAAAGCAAGAATCAAACTATAGGATATTTATTTAACAATTTAATCAGCAAATAAGGGAAGATGGTTAGGATGTGCAAATATAGGAATCAACCTACCAGTTGGGTCTAAATATTTGACCAAACGAGTTGATAATGAGTGAATATGCTGAGCGTTTCATATGATTCAACTACTATATTATGCACAGACTACTAAGGACACGCTTGGCCTAAGAAGTCTTACCAAAACTCCTAATACCTTGGCCATTGAATCCATGACTGCGAACTTCAACTGAAACCCCAAGAGCTTTCCAGCCATTACATCCATCCCACACTCTAATCGTTCCGACTAAGCAACAATCAGAGATCTAGAATAAACCCCAAGTTTACAACCTTGAAATTATAGATTAAACACAAGAATGGTTATAAATTCACTCAAATCAACTACAAATAGCTCAAAATATAAAAGACCCAATAAGTAAATAAAAAACCCATATCAATAGCACACACCCAACATGGGGATTTTAGCCATACATGTTAGAAATTTAAGATTTGGTACCAAATATAGTAGTTGCAGTCATGGGTAACAAGATTTAATGTAAAATAGTTGATTATCACCACTCAATCAACTCCAGTTTCGCTTCCCCAAAGCTTGAAAACCCTACCAACCCTTGTACTCTAAAGAAGAAAGTAGAGTAAAGTTCTATGTACGACTCTCTATTAAAAACTTAGAAGAAGAATATGCTCTAATATGGTATGCACAAGGTCTTTTCTAATTTGCTTATATAGTCCATCCAAATGTATGAGAGTTTGTGCTGCAAATTATCATTTGACGATCAAGGTTAACTATCACTGAGCGCTTTGGCGATGCACTTGACTGCTTTCCTCTGCATCTTCACAAGGCTTAATGTTCTTCAAAATTACATGGTATTTCTTAATTCCGTTAATTTGTCAAAGTCCCTATCACATTGCCTTCTTATTAATGTTTAGGTCTCTAAGTACTCTAACTTTAGGTGATCTCCTGTGTCATTCGGTGGTGCATTGAATACGATTTGCGACATTGATTCTGACCATATTCCCGACATGAGCTGCAACCTTGGTTTCTGCAATGCTAGGCAGTCTCTCTAAGTGTTTGACAGATCGCCGATTGTGTAGGCGATGCTGCTATTCTCCATCTTTATGTACTTTTGCTCTCTTTCTAAGATTTTGCCAAGTATTGTCCATTTGTGAACTTTAATCCCCTTTCCTGACATAACATATGCATATTTGTTAGATATTGGAAATAATAGCATACTAGAGACAATGTTTCTTTCCAAACTAGTCCCAAAATGAGTCCGGAATATGGACTCATCGTTCACTTTCTTTTTTCCAATGACATTATTCTACATTGAAACTCAAGCTTTGGTGTCCCACATGTGACTTTCACAAAAAAAAAATTGGAGGGTCCTATTTTGAGTGAAAATTTCTCTTCTTTCTTTATTCAAGCGTATTTCTTCTTTTCTTTTTCATCATGTATGAACTCCTACATTGCTTTCTTGCTTCTTTCCTCAAACTTTTGAATGGGAAATACCCTCTATTACCACACCCTCAACTTTGGCCTTTGACTACAACTTTTACAAATTCAAGCTCAAGGAGGGAATGGTGTTCAATAAAAAGGAATATCTTTCTAATTGAAGGTCAAGGGTAACAAGGCTGCCAACAAAAAGACTTAAAGCTCAACGGGGTTCACTAAGGATGAAATTAACATCAAAGGAGGCTATTTGGTCAAAGAGGACTTAAAAGAAAGCAAATAAGGCCTAAGGTTATCTTCCTAATTTGGATTCAACCAAGATAATGCTTAAAGGCAAACCGGGCAAATTCTAGCACACCTTTCAACAAATACCTCACTTATCAAGGCCAAATGGCTTTCGAATTCAATCAATGGCTAGATAACACACATTCACAATTTATCGGTCATCGTATATCCAAGCTCAACACACACTTAGTCAGCTCAAGATGCTTCGAATCCATGAATGGATTGTTTTCACATGAGATGAACTAATAAGTGAGTCAATACATGCACCTTATCTATGGAATGATCCGAATCAAAGATATTAATGATCAATAATCGAATTTCTAAGGACTTTGAGATATAACACATCATTTTTTAAATGACTTTTCATATATGCACGAGTATTTTGCCAAAAATCAAAGAGTAAGACATATTCGCCGCACAAAATCCAAGAGACATCCATTGGAATAACAAAAAGAAGTTACTAACTATTACTACCCACAATAATGTTTGCAAATTAAAATCAAAAGAATATTAACAAACATAAAGTATAAGATGTTTTACTTATACATCAATAAAAGCCCAAAAATAAACACAATCCAATGTCTCAACTTACCATAACAGAACCAAATAAAAATATCATTGTCAAATACTAGGATTCTGAATGCTCACCCCTCCCTAAAAAAAGAATGTCTTTAATATATAATAACAATATCAATAAAGCTCAAAAAGAAGGAGTAAGATAGAAAAATCCCCCTGATCACTCGACTTGTGGTGGTGGAGCTGAGGAAGATGTGGGGGGGCATCCGTGCCCCAATCTTGGGGTACAGGCTCTAAAGTAGATGTTGGAGTAGTGGACTCCAATGCACCAATCTGTGGCAACCCATGTTCTAGCTCAACTACACCAGATGATCCACTCGTCCCGATCATAGATCTATCCCGAAGTGACTCTTTAGTGACAGCAGCAATGATGGCCTCCTTCATCGCTCACAACTTCTTATGCTTATTCGGGATGATATCAACTCTTAAGCCATCCTCGTCTATCTTCAGGGAACATAAAATAAAATCATCCTCAGTCTTAACACCCAAAATGACACCTATAGCAGCCTCAGGTGGAACGTTCATCGAACCTCAAGGTGATGTGATATTGGTGAATTTTAATGCCACTACCTCCTTCTTCAACACAGTAATATTGGCCTTCAGGACCGTTGTGTCGGCACTCACACTAACCTAGAGTCTAAAGTAGCCACCCTATTTGACAATTCAATAATCCTTGCCCCATGGTCCTCCATACTCACAACCAATCGATCCAGCCTCAAGCTCTACTCCTCTATCATCTCTCTCTTGATAAAGATCAAACAAGAAAAAAAAGAAAAAGGAAACAAATATAGAATGATATGTAGTTAAATTCAAACTATTGAAATTATGGGCAAAAAGGAACTAAAACCCTTATATCCCAATTGATTTCAAGAACCCAAATAATACCCTAACAAGAAAAATTAAAGGCACTAAGAACCACAAATGGGCATCCTTTAATTAATCAAGCAAATAGGTCAACTAGCAATTCTAAGAATTCACTCTAATTACACACTAAAAAGATACTATAATTTGAGAATTCAATATTCAACATAGACTTAGTCTTACAAATGATAAAATAATACTATTTATACTAAGTAAACAAAATAATACATTTTCTTTACAATTTTACTCTTAAGAGTAAGGGCCTTGTTTGGTTGGGTTCTTTTCAAATCCTTGAATTCAAGTAGTAGCCATTTTCACATATGGTCTCTTTTATTCCTTCTTCTCACCTTAATAGAACTTCCACATATTGTAAGCCTTTCTTTGGTGACCCTCAAGCTCCTATAATGCTTCCTTGTTTATGAACATTGCTTGTAGGTCTTGGAGATCTTTTGCTTGACTCCTTGTGAATGGTCTTGAGGGGTACATACCACTCATGCTGGTGCTATATGTACTTTGCATGTTATTATCCTCCACTTCTTGAAAAGGATTCATCCTTGAATCCGAATATTCAACTACAACACAAGGAGATAAATCACTAACATTAAAAATATTATAAACATTATACTCACTTGGTAAGTCAATCATGTAGGCACTATCATTGATTCACTTGAGTACTTTAAAATATCCATCTACTCTTGGGTTTAACTTTCCTTTTTGAACATATGAAAACCTCTCTTTTTGAAAATGTACCCACACCTAATCATTTGGGTTGAAGATCACTTCCTTTCTCCCCCAATTCTTTCGAATAGCCACCTTAGAATTATTCTTTTCAATGACCTCTTTAACCTTGGCATGAATGCTCATCATCTGCTTTATCCTTTGCCTGACATATAGGCCCAAAACAACATTACTACACAATGAAGTAATAGTTAGTGGAAACAAAGGTTTAAAGCCATAACATACCTCAAATGGTGACATTCCAATAGAGGAGCGGAAAGACCGAGTATATACAAATTCAATCAAGGGTAAATGGTCTTCCCAAGTAGTTGGGGTACCTCCAATCATGCACCGAAGTACACTTCCAAGAGTCCTATTGACTACTTCAATTTGTCCATCCGTTTGAGGGTGGGAAGAAATAGAGAACATAGCTTTGATACCAAGTGTACCCGTAGACTCTTCCAAAAAAAACTAAGAAATTTGGAATACCTATCACTATCAATGATTTGAGGGATGCCATGTAATTTAAAAATAATGATGACAAATAAAGATGCTACATGGGATGTGAAATGACCACAAAAAGTGCCCAAAAAAATTCCTCGGAATGCCCGAAAACGTGCCTCAGAAAGCCTAGAATTTTAAATTCCATATATCTCAAAATTTGTTTGTTATTTCAAAAATCTGACTTCATATTCTTGTTCACGGGATCTAAATTAGGGGGAAAGTTCTAACCCTGATTTTAAAGTAACCATAGCAAAATTTGATTTTTCCAAAATTTCAGTTCCTAGAGGCGGTCCATGACAGCTCCGCGACATGCCTCTGTCACGGAGAAGTGTTAATGTTGGCCAGTTTTGTTGTCTCAGTCCAAGACTTAGAAGTCTTGAGCCTAAGTGTTCCCAAGCATGCTTTTACCTATACTTAGTTATATTTCACCCTTATATCACCCAAAATATTTCCCAATACTCACTCAAATACTTAGTCATATTTTCACTCCCCAAACTCAAGTCCCAAACCCTCATCCCAATCGAAGGTTCTCCTTCAAGGTTCTTCGTCAAACTTTAAGTTTTCATCTCCAATCTTCACCAAGTTCACCTCTAAGACAAGGTATGTGGGTTTCTTTCATGGGTTCTTTTCACCCATAATACCCAAGCTTCCTTTTACATAATTGCATGATTTAAAGTTAATTTAAAAATGGGTCTTGATTATTATGAAATTCGCTGCACACTATGTTAAAGCTATGTAAAATTGTGACTGTTTTGGCATTTTTGAGCTATAAATCTATGCTCTATTGTAAGATTTGAGAAGGGATTTTGATGTATATGTCATGAGGGTGTTGCAAGGTGTTGATTGATGGTTTTTCAATGGTTTTTCTTGCATGATTTCATTTCTATTTTGCATGGTTTATACTACCACTTCACACCCTCTAAGTGTTTGATGAAATATCCGGATGTGGTTCCTTAAGTAGTTGAAGGTCTAAAGCATTAGATATGATATGAATGACTATATGATGATGAAATGAGCCTATGTATATGATATACCTTATATAAAGTGTTGCATTAGACCATACCCGATCTGGAGGGACAAGAGCCCAGGTAACCATATTTGGGGTTTATACTAATCAACCATGTGAGGGGTTTATACTTCGTCAGGATGTTAGTAAGGTGTGATTATCATCAACTATGTGAGAGGTTTATACCGCACAACCACCAAGGGATTTATACCTTGAATAGCTAGCTCGATGTCTTCTACACATATTATATCCTATATGAGCATGAGTTACTTAAGCATGTTTTACTTAAGCATTAGTCATAAATGACATATTGTATATTATGCTTATTGCTTAGTATTGTGCATTTTTATTATGATTCCTATCTATTATTACATTGAATTCTACATACTTAGTACATTCAAATGTACTAATACATACTCTATACCTACATGATGTCACCATGTAGGAACCAGTGCCCAAATTGATCATCCTCCTCCACGTGGCTAGTATTCAAGCTAGTTGGTGAGTGCTCCACTTTGGGGACCTAGTCTATGCTTCTTCTATTATGTATTGAGACATTCATCTTTATTATTATTTTGACTATGAGGGTGAGCCCGGTTATTTTGTCATGGCCCCCGCTCTTATCTATGTATTAGAGGTGTTTGATAGACATGTTAAGTATTTATGATATGAGTTTGACTCTTGTCTTTTGACCATGATTTTGTTCAAGCTTTTGCCTTAGCACCGTTTTCCCTATTGTATTATCTTTGATGCTTGATTTATTGCTTCCGCGACCAAGGATGTGTAATTATGCATGCTTGGGGTCTCTTTGGGTTTCCCTTACACCGTGTCACGTCTAGGCCCTAGGCTTGGGTCGTGAAAGGATGCATCATCACATTTATGGCATGGAATAAAATGAGTCATTTTAGAAAATCTATCCACTACCACAAATATGCTATCATGTCCTTTTTTAGTCCAAGGAAGGCCCAGCACAAAATCCATATAGATATATATCCATGGGCCACTAGGAGTAGGGAGAAGAGTATACTTACCTTGGGGCTGAGTCATCGATTTTGCATGCTTGCAAATGAGACATTGTACACAAATTCGCGGGAAAAGGAGACTGGTTACCCGATGCGCAACTTCCGAGTAGGGCATGGTCACATTTTAATATTATATAGGAGAAAATCATATACATACATTCATTTCATCAGCATATTGTCCTTCAACTCATAAGGCATGTATTGGGCCTTCAATTCCTTAAGATAATCATAACAAGACATTTTATCTAACACTTGGCGGGTGTGTACTACTAGTATAAAATCACGCAATTTAGAGATGAAATCATGCAAGGAAATCCAATGTAAAACCATCAATCAATACCCGGTAACACCATCAAGCAACATACATCAAAGCCCTTCATCAAATCTCACAATAGATCTTAGATTCATAAACCCCAACATAGTGTGCAGTGAATTTCATAATAAGTAAGACCCATGAGTAAATCAACTTGAAATCATGTAAATTTAAGTAAAAGGAAGCTTGGGCATCATGGGCGAAAGGAACCCATAAAATAAACCCACATACCTTCACTTTGAAGAATCCCTGAAGAAGATCGAAGATAGAGACTTGAAGCTTGAATGATAACCTTAAGATCCGTATGAGTTTTTGAGACTTGAAATTTGGAGATAGAGTATTGTCTAAGTGTTAGTGTGAGTATTGGGGAATGTTTTGAATGATATGAGGGGAAAATATGGCTAAGTATAGGTATTTTCATGCATGGTAACACTTAGGCCTAAGTCTTGGACCAAGATAGAAAACTGGCCACAAAAATACACAGAAGCGTGCCCTTGGTGCATAGTGCTAAGGGTGCGACCGTCTCTGGAAATCACACTTTAGTTATTTTCAAATTTTGCTACTGTTGCTCTTAAATCGGGGTTAGACGCATTTTTCAGTCAATTTGACCCCCTAAACAAGAGTATGTAGTCGAATTTTTGATTTCACACACAGATTTTGAGATATATAAAAATTGATTTCGGGCACTTTCGAGGTAAATTTTCTGGCACTTTTTGGGGTCATTTCACTGAGACAACCTTATCTTTAAAAGTTTGAAAACTCTTTCACACTCATTGGTCCACATGAATTTTGCCTTCTTTTGGGTCAACTTTTTCATAGGAGAAGCAACAGAAGAAAAACCATTCCCAAAATTCTGGTAGTAACCCTCCAAACCCAAGAAACTCCTAATATCTGACGAAGTTAATGGTCTAGGCCAATTTCTAATCACCTTTGTCTTCTTTGGATCCATCTTAATGCCATCACCGACACTACATGTCCTAGAAAAGCAATCTCTTTCAACCAAAATTCGCATTTTTCCTATTTATCATACAACCTCTTCTCTCAAGATTTGCAACACCGCCCTCAAGTATTTCACATACTCTTTCTCACTTCGGGAATAAATCAATATATCATCAATAAAGACTATCACAAATATGTCAAATAGGGTTTAAAGACCCTATTCATGAGATTCATAAATACAGTCGGTGCATAAGTCAAACCAAAAGACAAAACCACAAACTCAAAGTGCCTATACCTAGTCCGAAAATCCATATTGGGAATATCACACTCCCTCATCTCCTCTAAATGATATTCGGACCGAAGATCAATCTTAGAAAAGTGACTAGCCCCTTGCAGTTGATGAAAAAGGTCATCAATCCTTAGTAGAGGGTACTTGTTCTTTAAGATAACCCTATTAAGTTGTCAATAATCAATGCACATTCTAAGATAACCATCCTTGTTCTTCACAAATAACACCAGTGCACCCAAGGGGACTTATTAGGCCTTATGAAATCCTTTTCCAACAAATCCCTGAATTAATCCTTTAGCTCATTCAATTGCATCAGGAACATACAGTAAGGGGGAATAAAAATGGGTTGAGTATCGGGAACGAGGTCTATACCAAAGTCTGTTTTCCTTTCGGGAGGAAAACAAAGAAGCTCATCAGGAAAGACATCAAGAAACTCATTAACCACCGAAACTGACTCAATAGCAAGGGCTTTGGACTCAACATCCCTAACCCTCACAAGATGATAAAGGCAATACTTTGAAATAAACTTTTGGGCTTTAAGACAAGAAATGAATCTACCCTTGACCACCACATCACGACCTCCCTACTCAAGGATGGGCTCATTAGGGAATTGGAATTTAACCCTATGGGTTCTACAATCAATAGAAGCATAATATGCATGAAACCAATCCATGCCAAGAATGATATCAAAATTCACTATATCTAATTCAACAAAATCACAAAGCAAGAATTTATACAATATGAACATGGGATAATCTATATAGACACTTCTAGCAACAATGGACTCACCAACGGGGGTAGACACTTCATATGGTTCACACAACAATTCAGGACTCATATGAAGCTTTTTGGCAACAAAAGGAGTAATGAAAGAAAGAGTGGCACCCGAATCTATCAATGTATACACATCAAAATAAAAAATATTTAACATATCGGTAACAACATTGGAACCTCATCAACTCCTTGCCTCCTTTAAAGAGCATAGAATCTATTTATCCTTGGAGCACCCTTTTGATGACCTCCCCTTGATGACCTCTCCTCCTCTTTGGCATGCATTAGCACCATGGCCTTGAGGACGACCATCTCTACCGTTGGGTTGAATATGAGGATAGTCAACAACCTTGTGACCCACTATACCACAACCAAAGCAAGTATTAGAATTTCTCGAACATGGGCCACTCTGATTTATTACACACTTTGGGCACATAGGATTTGTCATTCCACCATTTCCATCTTGGAATCTTGGATTAAACACCTTATCATTGGCAATGCTCTTGTTAAGAGCATTGGATGACCCTTGGCCTTGGAACTTGTGGCCTTGAGGAAACCGGCCATCCTTAGAACCTTGGAAACCACCTTCAAAACGAGCCCTCTTAGACTCACCACTTCTTATTTTTTTAAGGCTTTCCGATTTAGTTGCTCGGCATATGTCATAAAATGGGACAAATCCATATCACCCGCTAACATGGAGATATGACACTCTTCATTGACCCAGTCGAACACTCTCGACACAAAATTATTAATCCTTGATCTAGGTTCGGCAACCAATTGTGGAGCATACTTGGAGAGCTTGTTGAACTTGAGGGCATACTCCCTCGCACTCATGGAACCTTACATAAGGTTCATAAACTCCATCATCTTAGCCTCTCTTAGCTCGATAGGAAAGAACTGGTTGAGGAATGTGGCTTTGAGCTCCTCCAAAGGAATAGCATTATCATTTCCCTTCTCCAACTTCCATTGAGTGAACCAAATTTGAGCCACCCTTTTGATTTGGTGGGATAATACTCCATTTTTTCCACCAAAGTGACCCCCACAATAAGTACCTTGTACATATCATTGATGAACTCTTGGGAATCCTCATCCACCTTGGATCCGTGAAACTCCGAAGGGTTCATTGTTGTGAAATCCCTCATCCTAGAGGCCGGAGTAGGAGCATGAGGGGCTTAGGCCCCTTGGTTCAATTGGTTCGTCATAGAACAGACCACCATTGTAATATCATCTTGAAACTCATCTTCCCCATATTAAGGAACTTGAGGAGAGGGAGCGGCCGATTGCTCCTCGGGTGTACGAGCTCTCCTTAGTCTTTCTCTTGGAATCGGCGTAATCTAGAATAGCAAAGATCATTCATTAGAGGAAAAGCCTTATCCTTACTCCTAAAGCACAACATAGATTATAAAGAAGGGAAACATTTCCTAAGATGCCTCAAAGCCTCTTACTCATAGTTGGGGCGCGCTTCACAACCATAAATAAGACTCTAATCAACGCAATGTGTTGGATTTTTTAGGACTATTAACAACCCAATACTCTGATACCAAGTTTATCATGACCCAAGTCTAAGGCTTAAATGTAACATAGTGAATGAGAAGTCCGGAGATAACCCGAACAAGCCTCTTGATTGTAACATACACACATCCTTGGTTGCGAAAGTGAAATAAACATTTACAATATTCCAATATAAAAAGGGAAATCAGGACTAAGGAAAAATTCTTCATAAGCGTAGAAAACATAAGACAAGTCAATATGAAGGCATGATTACAAAGTTTCCAACAACACCTCTATGTTTAGAATGGAGCAGGAGCCAAGACACTCCCCGGGCTCACCCTCGTGATAATAAGTATTCAACTTAGAAAAAGAGTCTCAACATAGGATGAAATAAGTAGATATTGTCCTCAAAGTTGAGGACTCACCAAAGCTTGCTGCAAAGGACCCGAACTAGCCATGTGGAGGAGGAGGAGGATCAAATAGTGCCTATATAGTGATATCATATATACATAAAGTATATATTAGTACCTTTGAATGTACTAAGTATGCGGGATGTAATGCAACAAGGATATATGACCATATAATAAAAATGCATAGGATATAGGTAATAGATACAATCTCAATATGTCATGTATGTTCAAACTTGAAGTAAACATGCTTGTAAAACATTTACCTTGCATAAGACATACACCATACATACATATGCAAGAAGACCTTAACTGACATAGACCAAGTAGCTACAACTTGTAATCCAAGGTATGACACCCTCTCGATCAGGTGGACGGGTATGACAACCCTCGGCTAGGTGTGGTCTACTTGCCAAGGCAAACCAAATATAATAACATGACTAGATGAATCCACTAGTGTATCAAGGGTATAATAAATCATCCTCTGGTGGCATATAGTTTAGATACAAAAGACTTTATATAAGGACCCCTTGAATCAAGCCCCCATCTTAAGCGTCAATGGGCGTTAAATCGGCTATGATGGAATACTTGAAATAATCATATCTTGGATAACCTGTAAGAAACATGGAAACATGACATGAGTATCTTTTAAAACATGCTTGACCTCCAGTAGTGATCCTAACTTGAATATAAGAGTAAATCATCATACATGAACCCTTGCTTTAACATGAATGACTCACAAGAAGTAAAAATCTTGAAATAAGGTTTAACTTGTAACTTGTAAGACCATAGGTACTTTTCATGAATTCAATACATGCTTGAAATCCCTTAATCATCATATAGTCACTTGACTTGTAAATCATGAAATAGATCATCAATAACTTGAGAATTCATGATTTGATATTTTATCAAACACATGATGGGTTCATGATACTTGTTCAAATCATGCAATTCAAGAGTGAAATAAGATGAGTAAACTTACTACAAATCAACCCACCAATATGTAGTAAAATCCTCATGTAGGGTGCCTTGAAATCCATCACAAAAGCTCATAATAGTTCATAGCTTCATAGCTAAAAACATGCATAGTCTCAATGGACAAAATCACTTCATGGTATAAGCTTGAAATAAATAGTCATGCATAATCAATCAATATTTCATAAAATCCCAACATAATTTATATTTACAATCCATGATAAAAGATATTCATAGGTAATACACTTGAAAACATGCAATTTTCATGAAAAGTGAAAGTTGGGCTCCATAGCTGAAAGGGACCCAATGGATGAAACTCACATACCTTAAGCCTTGAATTCTTCAAGGTAAACTTGAAGTAGTTTTAGAGCTTGAAATGAATCCTTGAGTTCCAAAGTTTAGCTTGAATTCCTTAGATTTGAATGAGATAATTGATAGATTCTTAGAGGGGTTTGAGAGAGGGTTTTGTGAGTTATAGAGGTAAAAATGGCTAAGTATGGGTGATTTCACGCTTAAGTGGGAATGGGGCTATGACCTCAATGCCCTCATCCAAAATAGAAAAAGAAAGAAAAATATTATACTGGTTCGCGTCCAGTCCACGACGCGGTCCTAACATGAAGGAACATTTTATACTGTTATGTGCCCCAGGCTAGTCACAGCGAAGGCGCGAATGCTCTCTGGAATTTGAAAATTAGCGAAAATTATTTTTCTCCACAAGTCTTCTAAAATCTGAGTTATACTCATTTCCCACTCAATTTTACCCCCTATCGAGAATATGAAGTCGAATTTTCAATATCACACATGAATTTTGTGATATATGAGAATTACGATTACAGACCTTTCAAAGCACATTTTTGGGCGTTTCAACTAACCAATTTGTGTGTTTGATGCTAGAAATGAGAAAGGAACGTATGAAAGGACAAATCCTTGCAAAACTAGATAAAAGGAATAAAATTGAACAATTTGGCAGATTACGAAATAGAGACTCTGATCGCCTTTTATTACAGTGTCCAACCCAAGTGTTCGATGGAAAAAGGTGGCGCAGGTCATGATTCTGTAGATCACCGAACATATTTGGTAACACATAGTTCCATTGCTGAAAGTTATAGTATCTAATACTTCTAGGAGTAGTTCAAAAAGGCGGCCATGTCCACATTTAGCGGGTTGCCGAATATGTTCAGTGATGGTCGATTTAAACCACCGAATGGTGACGTGTGTAGAAATTAGGGGTATTGTTGGGTGAAGTATAAAAGAAAAAATAAGGGACTTTTTAGAGTACACATTGAGATCCTGAGTACTATGCTTTTACATATTATAAAGAGAGGAACATATATTCATCAAGAAATAGTTATTGCTTGAAGAAAGGGATTTGTACATGGATTGGGAGTGAAAGATTTGTGGAGGAGAAGAGAAATTTTTATCAATTTTCCTTTCAATTCTAGTACCTATTGTCATGGATAATGCTTTTGGTAATTTAATTACATTTTAGACATACAAGGCTAAAAACCCTCATGCTAGGGGGAGGGGAGTGTTATGACTTAGGTCTTTGATGTGGATTCATGTTTATACCATATTTAATTGAAGCACTGAGGTTTAAAACTTAGGGTATTATATTTAGATTTTTGATTATTGCAAGTATCCTTGAATAATCGAATTGAGTAATGAATATGATAGTCTGAGTTTTTGTACATTTGGTTGAATGCATATTTGGGGTTCAATCAGCTAAGGTTTTGGAAAGTTTGCAACATAATTGCATAGGTTCCATTAAGTCCTCGTGTGATTTGGCATATGAGACTTTACCGAGTTTATATAGAATAGTAATTTTATCTAATTGGAGATAGTAGTTACTAGTAATCTATCTTACCCCTATTCAATTAATATATTCATTCAATGTATGAGACCCAAATATTTACTTCTTGACCCAAGTGTACACACCCCTGGAATGCCTCTTCTCTTATTATGTTAAAATCAACTTAAGCAATCACATTTTTACTACGTATTAATTTAATTAGTCCGTAATCATTTTTACTCACTCTACAAAATATTAATTAAATTTAATACTTTAAACTGTGAGTCATAAATCATTCTCTGTAGGATTCAACCCCAACTCGTATGGGGTATACCTATGAGGACCTCCATATTTCTTAATGGTTTTGGTGTTTGATTAAGTGACATCAGTAGGATTTGTTCCTGAAGCATAAGGACTTGCCCAATCTGGATCAGCAAGCAATCTGGACTAGCCATGAGGATGAGGAGGATAGTCACTTACACCTACATTGTGATATAATGTAGGCATAGAGTATGCGTTAGTACATCTGAATGTACTAAGTATGCGGGCATGAGTTTGATGCCATAGTACAAAACATACGTAGGAATGACACTATAGCCGACATTAAGACCGTGTGAGCTATAACATGAAATCTTATTGTTGCCCCTACACAAAAAACAAAAAAGGAAGCCTACTTTCCAAGGCATAACTCTATATGTCATATCACAAGTTATGTGGATCCACTAGCAACTCATATTAGAAAACATCATCATTCCTACGATTGATGACTTAGCATTAAAAAAGACCTTACTAGATCTACCAAGGTCCTCTCAGTGCTAAGTCAACATCCGACGGAATACATAGCAGTCATGCTTGTCATAAATGATCATAATACATCATTATTCATCATAACTTCATACTTGCATAGCATCATCGCCAACTTCATCATAGTCTCAAAGTTTCGAAACATCAAGAATAGGAGTAGCTCATTTCATTCTAGGGTCCTAGGTCGTCTTTTAGAATCTTGAATCTTTCATAGGGACCTCAAGTCAACCTCAAGGTCCTAAATTTCCTATTCATAACATACTAGGGTCCTAGATCACCTTTTAGAATTTTGAATCTCCCCATCGGGACCCCAAGTCAAGCTCAAGGTCCTAAATCTCCTATTCATAATCAACCTCAAGGTCCCCATCGATATCCAAAGAAGGAAGCCTATATGTGCATAACGAGCTACAAACTAAAAGCAAACAATTAAAAAAAGGGGCATAAAATAATCATCTTGGCCACTCAAAATGATAGTGACCCTTGTGATTTTGGTAGTAGCTTGAGCAAACTAGGGCCCCTCATTTGAAAGAGGAAAATTAGTCGTTCCATTTAATATGATTTGTAGTTAAACAAGTAAAGAATCAATATCCTACTATAAAGAGGCTGCAGCATCAGAAAAATGGCTAGATCTTAGACCAACAATAGATGAATTAATATTCTGTCAACACGCGACTATCAAACTTAGTGACATGCTTGTAGGTTATAATTGATTAAATTTGACACGTCTCTTAACAAACACATAAAAAATATAAGATTGTTCTCTGATGTCTTCGCACAACCTCTCCCATCCACACACAAAATTGATGCTCAATATAACAAATAGTTCTCTCTTATAAACAAGTTGATACTGTAATGGACTAAATGGATTAGGTGGTAATCTTGCTTCCATCTCAATTTTTCATAAGCCGAGGTTATTGCATATGAAATCTTTTTCCTGCTATAAGCTAGTCACTTAGTTTGGCGTATTGAAGAATTATTTATAAATCTATATTTGATAAACCTAAATTATATGTACAAATAATCATTTATATTATTTACAAACAAAACTAAATTAGACACTATTACAAATTCAATAATTTGATAAAAAAAAAAAATATAGCATGGATATAATTCTCCAGGTATATGAATCTCAAGACCACCAGGTATACATGTGCTGCATGTATAGTGAAACTAGTTCATAAATGAAACATGGAGATATATGATTGATCAATGTGACACCTTAAGATATTTTGAAATCTTATTTTTGAACTATGAATTTCTCATTTGATAAAATTATATAAGAATTGATAAAATTTTAATAATTTTCGCAACTTGCAATAAATTTTCATATTTATGGAAAAAACATTTTTCAAAGTTAACTTGTACTTTCAAAAATTTTACGAGTCTGATTATATAAATATAAATATATATATATATATATATATATATATATATATTATATTAAAAGTGTGAAGATCCTTAATAATGTTGTTTGAACTT